>OY992876.1:198689342-198901079 GCA_963921405.1 Cepaea hortensis
AAGTGCTTGTAGGTCTGTACATGTATTATCTCTCCACCGCCTTCTTGGTCTACCTCGGGGTCTACGGTCATTTATTTCCTGAGTGTAAGCGAGTTTTGTTTCCCTATTATCTTCCATTCTTTCTATATGCCCCAGCCATTGTAGTCTATTAGGCTTCATGATACCAGTGATTAGCGGGGACTTAAACAGATCATAAATGTCTTTGTTACTTCTTCTTTTCCACTCTCCACTTTGTGTATCCCTAATGGGTCCAAAGATGCGTCTTAAAATTTTGTTCTCAAAGGTTTGTAACAAGGCTTCGTCTCCTTTCGTTGTACTCCAGGTTTCAGAGCCATACAGCACAACTGGTCTGATCAGTGTTTTGTATATTGTGATTTTGGTGTTACGAGATAGCGCCTTTGATTTTAGTAGATGTTGTAGTGCATAGTATATCTTATTTCCAGAGTTGATTCTAGTTTGTATTTCTTCCCTTATGATGTTGGAGCAGTTGAAGATCGTACCCAGGTATTTGTATGTTTCCGTTCTTTTAATGGTCATATTATCTATTTGTATGTGGCCAGAGTTTCTAGCCATTCCGTCTCTTGAAATTACCATATATTCTGTCTTATCTTGGTTGATAACCAGCCCCATCTGTTGGGCTTTTTCCTTTAAGTGAGTCAATATTTCCAATGTCTTTTGTTCACTTTGCCCTATAATATCTATATCATCTGCATAACCAAGCAGCTTGGATGTTCCTCCAATATCACATTCCTCCTTTACCTTCCTTACAACTTTCTCTAGAGCCAGATTGAAGAGTAGCGGCGATAGTGCATCACCCTGTTTCAAGCCAGATGTTATTTGGAAGAGGTCTGATTTCCTGCCTTTATATGTTACTATATTATAAGTATCTTCCATGCATAGTCTGGTCATGTTGATTAACTTCCTTGGTATTCCAAATTCCTGCATAGCATTCCATAGACTATTCCTATGGACACTATCATAAGCCTTTTTAAAATCCACAAAAATGTTATGGAGATCTCTTTTATATTCCCAATGTTTCTCGGCTATTTGTCGTAAGATAAATATCTGATCTATTGTTGATCTGTTTTGTCTAAAACCCGCCTGGTAGTCACCTAATATGTCTTCTGAATATGGTTTTAATCTATTTAGTAATACTGCGGATAGTATCTTATAGCTTGTGGACAGTAGTGATATTCCTCTATAATTTCCACATTGGAACTTGTCTCCTTTCTTAAAGATAGGTATCAATAATGACTCTTTCCAGTCATGGGGTAATTCTTCTGTCCTCCAGATTTTTATTATTAGTTCGTATAGCTTTAGATGTAATGCATGGCCACCTGCCTTTATAAATTCAGCAGCAATTCCGTCAGTCCCAGTTGCCTTATTGTTTTTAAGTCGTGTGATTACATATAGGATTTCTTCAAATGTAGGTTCTTCAATTTGTGGTTCGCATGTTAGAACCTCTTCCTGTGAGAAAATGTTACTTGGAGCTTCACAATTTAGTAATTCAATAAAATATTCTTTCCATGTGTTGCACATTTCCTCATTGGTATTTATCATATTCCCATTTTTGTCTTTTAAACCATATGTGTTTTGTTGGTGCCCTCGTTTCATTGACTTCAGTTCTTTAAAAAATTTTCTGGATTCATTTTTCTGGTGATTAGTTTCCATATCTTTGATTATATTACTCATATATTCTCGCTTCTGCTGTCTGACTATTTTTGTAGCCTCTTTACATTCATTTCTATAATGCTCTTCCTTTTGGATGTTATTGATGTCATTTAACCATACATGTCTGGCATTCTTCTTCCTAATGACTGCTTCTTCACATTTTTGATTGAACCATCTGTTCTTTCTATGCGTGGTTAACACACCGAGACATTCTTCTGCGGTAGACTGAATTGTATTCTTGATGTTCAACCAAGTTTGGTCAATGCTTTCCTCCAAAGGGTTTTGCAGAGTTTCAAGTTTACATTTTATTTCATCTGTAAATTTCTCTTTGACTGTAATGTCTTGCAGTTTTTCTCTGTTATATGTTGGGTGTAATCTTTGTAATTTAGTATAGAAAGCTCTCTTAAGTTTTATTTTAAATTTTGCTCCAACGAGGAAGTGGTCACTGTGGCACTCAGCTCCTCTATAACTTCTGACTTGCTGTATGTTTGATGCATTTCTGTTGTTAATTAAAATGTGATCTATTTGATTATAGGTTCTCTTGTCACATGATTTCCAAGTTCGTTTGTGTATATCCTTTCTTTGTAGTCTGGTACTGCTAACCTGCAGTCCTTTGGCTTCTGCCAGGTTGATGACTCTCCATCCATTATCATTTGAAGTTGTATGTAGGCTTTCCATACCGGCCACTTTTTTATTAGTTTGCTCTCTACCTATTTTTGCATTGAAGTCTCCCAGCACAATCAGGATGTCCTGTTTGGGGGTTTCTTCTATGACATCTTCCAGATCATTATAAAAGTCTTCTTTAACTTCATCTTCTTTCTCTTCAGTAGGTGCATGTACATTAATCATCGTTATATTTTTCCATTTACTTTTTATTCGTAATTTACTAATCCTGTCATTAAAAGCTTTAAAGTTTAAAACGTTCCCCCATAACTCTTTTTTGATGACAAATCCTGTTCCTAATTCATGTTTATTTTGGGTGTTTCCTCCATATATTATAATCATTCCATTTTGCTCTAAAGTACCCTCTCCTGGCCACCTTATTTCTTGAATTGCTGTTATATCCATTTGATATTCAATCAGCTCCCGGGTTAGTTCTTCGGCCGCTCCAGCTCGATATAGTGTCCGTACATTCCATGTTCCAAATCTCAAAAGTCCTTTAACGTTCCAAGGTCGTTGTCCAGATAAGTCAGTCCGATATCGAGGCTCATGTATTTGTTTCGTAACAAATATATATATATATATATAATAATAATAATATATATATATATATATATATATATATATATATATATATATATATATATATATATATATATTTAAAAATTGGGTATTTACTTATGCAATCATCACAGTTGGATACAGCTTGACAAGACGAATCCAATGGTATCTCTATGAAGAATGTAAGTCAATTCTAAGCGGAGTTATTAATATTTTTGTGAAGTGATCTACAACCAGGAAATGTAAAGACATCTTAAGAAATGGGTGATTTTTTTAAATCGCAGCTCAATAAATTGGAAGCTGACAAATTCTGCCTTCTATTAATTACTGTGGTTTGTTTATTTTTAAACGGACAACATAGTACCATATATCATTGATTTGGTCCGGGGTGGTGAGGGCTAACTTGACGTATTATCTATTCTTTGATAGGATGTTCCGTGACCTAATTAATCATTAAAAATGGCCGCCATTTGTTTATTATTCATTAAAAGTCTGTTGCATTGATAACGAACCTGGCAAGATGTATATTTTATTGTGTGTTTTGGTAAAAGGAAAGTAAAGACCACATTCCTCTTTCAATAGGATGTCGAGAAGATCGACTTCATTGCACCGGGTTTTACCCCATATAGCTCGATCTATTTCCGTAGGGCCGCTTGCCGAAAGCATCATATACAGCATAAGTCTCCGAGAAAAATGCACTCAACTTTTAAGAATTTTCTATAGGATGTGATGTGACCTAATTAACAGTTAAAAATAGCTGCCCATTTACATTAATTAAATCCCACGTGAAATGTCCGTTGTTAGTGAAAGAACAATTCATGAAAATGTACTCACATTGTCTTGATGCACCCATTGCATTGTGACAGCTTTATTTTGTTGATTAAATATGCAATCCAAGATGGTTAACCCGGTCAACAAATGCCCGCAGAAGTCGGATGTGTTGGCCTAACGGCGCAAGAACGCCGCTTTGCTGTAAACAGGCACAACGCAATCACATCCACAAAAAAAAACTCTGGATGAACGCAGAAGAAGAAGAAGAAATATGCAATAATGTAAGTAAATAAGTTTGTAACTGCTGCATAAATTAAGCAGTCATTTTTGCTAATAATTGATTTCTACTTCTGCTCTATAATTACACTATTTTTAGTTTAGAAACTAAACTAAACTGTTCTGTATCTATCAGGGACGTTCATTTGAAACCCGTTCCAATGGCTTTATTACAAAAGCATGAAAGAAACATTAACAGATGTGGTAGAATTAAAGAAAGCATTTATTTTGAATGAATTATGCACCATGGCTTGGTCAGAAGAAGTCGCCAAAATCATTCAGGCAAGCATCCCATTGCTTAGGTAGGCGGCGAATGCCGTCCGCAAAAAAGGATTGTGGTTGCTCACTGAACCAAGTGTTTACCGCGTTCATTACGTCTGCATCTGTGTGAAATTTTTCCCCCTGAAAGCTTTTTTTAGATGTGCGAACAAAGGAAAAAATCACATGGTGACAAATCAGGACTATAGGCTGGATATTGCAGAATTTCCCACTTCTTCCTTGCAAATGCTTCCTGCACAATCTTGCGACATGTGGACGAGCATAATAGTGCAACAAAATCACACCGCGAGAAAGCATCCCGGGTCGTTTATTCTTGATGGCGGTTTGCAGCTTGTCTAGTGTTTGCAAGTAGTAGGTAGAGTTGATGTTGACACCAGGTTCTTTAAAGTCAGCCAACAATAGCCCTTCATGGTAAAGAAATGCGCTCAGCATAACCTTACCAGCAGAAACCTGTAATTTGAATTTTTTGTCTTCATCTGCACTGCTGCATCAATTTTGGCGATGGTGTTTTTTCTGTTGCAACAATATACGCTTGACCCGGCCGTTGAAGATCTGCCGTGAACTGACATCCTTTCCGAAACATTCGTGCCCAGTCTGTCACTGTTGCCTTCGACACATATTTGTTACCGTATGCTGCCTGCATTCTTCGATGAATGCCCACTGGTCGACATCCTTCAAATGAAAGAAACTGAATTACCGCCTTTTGAGCTTCTTTGGACAGATTTTGGATCAACCCGGCCATTTTCTCAATGGTCAGAAACAGAACCTATGCATCATGGGACGATAAGCATGTGCTCTTTTATTCATTGGTCAGTACTAATCGCATGACTATGACATGATCATGTTCAGCATATGCAATTATGCGCAGTGCGGCACAAATGGATTTCAAATGAATGCCCCTTACACAAGTGAGCAATTAATAATTAAATACTTTTTTTTTTTTTTAAAATTTGCATATCCTTTACAGGACATCGCTGTCAACAGCAGCATCTTTCAGCTGTCTGTTGATTTCTTGGCAAGATTACGCTCAGTAGTTTGCCATTGCTTTCTGAGCGGCCGGCTCAGTGTCCCGCAAGTCACCAGCGGGGGATGAACCGCTCCCAGCTCGCTCCCGCTACGAGACTCTGCGTGACAAACGGGATTACAGAGAAAGTGTTGTAACCCCTCAGCCAGAGAGACCGGCAATTAAATACTAACTTTAAAAAAAAAAAAAAAAAAAGCATAACTTATTTTACAGTATTGTATTTAAATTTAAATAATTATGTACTGTTGCGCTGCTTAGAAAAAAAGTACTCCTTACAGTACTTACACTACTTACAGGTTTACAGACGGGCCTGAAAACTGGCTTTCAAAATTATTTTCAATCATGTAAAATGCTGAAAAATTATACAAGTACACAGATAAATTACTGCTACAAATGTAACTTGTATTCCGTTTAATTTTAGTAGTTAAATTGCCAGTTCTAATTATAAATAAATACGTCCACTATAGTCTAGTACTATTGTATGGACACCACCATCTTGAATTTTGTGTTATGACTGCCATATCTCTTCATGGTTGTGCTAAATACTAAATATTTTTTCCTGAACACAGTTAAAGGAGATTAACGTTGAAACTCTTCAAATTTATGTAAAATTGAACGAACAATTCAAAAATGCATTAATTAGAAACAAGAGATAAAAAGAAAGAGGAGTTAAAAACAAAATTAGCTTACGTTACACCAACAAACGTCAATAGCTTCAAGTGAATAAAGTTCTCAGCCACAAAAGCTTACAGGTGAACCACTCTTGCAATTATTAGATTTGTTTCCCGCGAAGTTTGCCACGTTGTTTTCAAATATATGGATCAGGAGCAGACGTGGTTAGAAACCGGAAGTCCCTGCACTGTCGCTTAAAATATTCCGTAAAAAAAGATTTCCACCAGCCCCATCAATACATACAAAGTCCGAGAACTGGCATTGCTACACGATGCACGCATGTTTAAACATTACAGAATTATGTCATTACATTCAATCATTTATCAACTTACCCTCATCGGCATCGTGATGAATGATCAAGATGTAGGATGTAGCAGGTCCATTGCAGGACGTTGCTCTCACCATGGCCGCCAAAATGTTTCTTGATTTCTTGCTATGTCCTTTGCTCCGTCACCCTATGCATAAAGTGTCTGCAATGTCCCGTGTCCATCTTTGTACAGTGCTGGTCAACCCTTCCCTCTTCTTCCCCATAAACCATGCCTCCCATCACTGTTCTTTCAAAGCCTCTGTGACATTTAATACGGTTAAATTATTTCAGTTTCTGGGACATGATACTTACTATCTATGAACCTGTTTTCTTCGATGTTCAAATCTTGTAGAATGTCAGTATTTTTCTTCTTGGTCCATGGTATTTTTTCTATAAGTGCTCCATTTCAGCTCCATCATGTGCCATGCCGGTAAGCGTGGGCGGTCATGTTCTGCCATCTCACTCGATCACCAGAGTCGTGGATCAGCTCTGTGTTCCTGTCTCGACCATGCCACGTGGTCAAGCCATCCAGGTATTTGCTTCTAGGTCTTCCCCTTGGTCTCTTCCCTTTGATCTTGCCAGTTGTCACCAAGTTCTCCAATTCATTTCTTCTCATAACATGCCCAAAAAATGTTGACTGCCTACATCTAATGACTCTAATTATGGTCTTCATTTGTTGGTTTTTCTATCTGTCCATGGTATTCTTTGCAATTTCCTCAGAAACCACATTTCCACAACCATTAGCTTTTTCTGCAGATGCCCTAATTTTCTTCAACTGTACCTGCTTGTTGCAAAATATATGTAAATATAACAATAGTTGCAGAAATAATCTTTTCTGTAATAATATTCTTGCATAAAAAGTAGATTTTTAGATTTCATTTCCTGTACTGATACAACCTATACAAACCCCACTTAATGAGATTAACCCTACCAGACCTGAGGTCCTGAACCTAACTGTTCCTTTTACCTGGGCTCCTGAGCATTAAATAGAAAAAACCAACATGATATAGAAAAATGTTAGTTACATGCAAACAAGTGGTTAGAATAAGATGTAATGTAACTTGGAGACATTGTAGAAAATAGGTCTACCTTTCATCTAGCGCCAATATTCCACCTTTGTGTGCCAATCCAGTCTGAATAAACCAAAGTATCGATCACCTGTTGGACTGTGAAAAGCCTAGATCTACTTTGCTTTCTTGTTGAAGTGCTTGGTTCATCAGCCGCTCGTTTCATTGTGAATTTTCAGAATTTTTTCGCGTTAAACCACACAAAGTCAATTTAAACCTATGGAGGCAGACATTTGCAATGGCTAACCATAAGGTTTGACCATGATTGGTTGGTTATTTTTAGTTTGTGACACATTTTTTTCACGTACTAGGCAAAATACCGAAAATTAGGTACAGCGGTATAGCAGCAGATTAGGAAATTACCAAAACATTGGTACAGCGGTCTGGTAGGGTTAATGTGCCAGTGTAATATTCATTCTTTGTTGTTTGTTTGCTTGATAAATTAGGGGAACAACAATTGAAAACTGTTTTAGACATAAGCATGTACGTACATGATTTAAAAGTAAAGGACCATTTTGCATGCCTTGAGTTACTATTCATGGTGCTGGCCCCATATTTTTATAGACTAATTAGCACTTGGTAGATGATATCTGTACTGTGTCAGCTGCCTTTACTTCCTAGATAATTTCCTGGTATCCATTTTAGACTGGATTGATATGGGAGCCCGGATCAATTCATTAAAAACAAATCCCTGCCTTGATGGGGATTTGAACACAACACACCAGGTTCACAGGCAGGCATGCTGGCCACCGCACCACTGTGGCTCCCCGTATTTGATTTGGTTATCATGGAATGTTGATGAGTATGATGCAGAATCTCCATCATTGCACTCATGTTAATTCTATAAATGCTCGTTCACACCTAGCAGGAATTAAAGGCTATAGACGCTAATTGTCCATGTTTCGAGCTGGCTAGCTACTTATCAGAACCATTCTTTTCTGCCTTTGTTGCAACCATACACAGTTCTCCAACTCAACAGCTGTAATTCGAGAAGATTCATCAAAAGGTGCGTCCCATGTACCAAGCTGTCATTTATTGCTGGCAGTATTAGCTCTGTTGTTTCGGTGCCTCCTGGCATAACCTGGACAAAAGAATTATTCAAGTTCTTGAAGGTTTGAGACCCCCACAAGTGGCTGCCACTTACAGATATTCATTCTGAACTTTCTGAAGCATGGACAATTAGTATGTTTGTAAGCGAAGTAATGCAGAGACATTTCATTGCCATAGTGGCAGTCTCTATCTCCAATCTAATTCTGAAGGTTATTATTTGATATGCATCATCCAACTTTGTACTGACTACCTCTCACACTATGCAAGAAACCTAACCCTGATTTTGGGCATACACTACAGATGCATCAGTATACACTATTGCCTCTCAACCCCTGCATTAGAATCTTCGGCCTTTAATTTCCAGATCTGTCCTTCCATCATGCCACTCTCCTCAAGTGTGATGATTTCTTGATGGTAGTTGTTCCTGTTACTGCCACTATGAATTCATTTTACCACCCTTCACCCTGGTTATATGTTCTAGTATGTTAACCCTTCCAGTCGTAGTCTCTGCTTGTGCCATCCATGACCTCCCTTGCCTTTTTCTGATTCCCATATTTTTGTTGTTGTTCGTTCACTCACTTTTAACTCAAGCGTAGTGTCTAATGCACTGGACCGATTTTTGCGTTTGCATTAGCTTTCCCAGTTACCATTGTCCCTTGCCATCAGGCGAACCTACTCCGACTTCTGATATACTTGTAATTTATTCCCTGAAGTCAACATTTCAGACCAGCTGACCAGTGTAGGAGTTGAAGCCGCTACCTCGGCATCAGCACATCAGAAGCGTAGGAGCGAGCATTTTGATTGATTTGGCCATGCTGACATTCCCATAGTGTTGTCTACATTTTTTCATCAGTTACACACATATAGGTCTTAACCTCCTGGGCTTGTGTTTGCCTCTTAGTGTCATCTATATTTCTATATGGAGGATAGTGTTTTTCATCAGTTACACACATATAGGTCTTAACCTAGGCTTGTGTTTGTCTGAACTGGATTGACAGAAATCTCATTATATACTTCGTTATTGCAGTTGAGGTATGCCTTGTGCATTCCCAAGATTCTGATAGTGTGTATATTCCAAGCTCATGGTCTGTTACACTAAATCAGTCAATAAGGTGACTTCACCACAATGAAGGTTGGCTGGAATGATCTCCAACACTGTTTGTCTGCTGTCCTGTATGTACACTCTGATACGCTTCTCTTTGTTCATCTCTTAATGTTGTCATCCCACTTGTGTCGCCTTCTTCCTCTTGCTCACCTGCCTTCAACTCTCCCTTAAGAATGGTTTATTCCAGAGTTCAGTGTTTTTTTAATGCAACCAGTTTTTAACTTGTCTCATTTTATTTCTTTCATCGGCACTCACTTTATTCCCAGCCTCTTTAGAACCCTTGCATTTAATTGTTAATTTCCATGAAATACGACCTATTTTATCCACATTTTTAGTTAGACTTTCCAGTTAGCTCTTTGTTCAAGTTTCTACACCATATAATGGTATTTAATATATATTATTTAATGTTTCACAATTCTCATTTTTAATGTGTTATTTATCTCTAGATTAACATCATTTTCATGTAAAATATATTTTTGAGCATTCCTATTCTCTTCTTGATCTCTATTTCACTTCTGTCACATGTCAAACATAAGAGAAACTCTTTCTCAACCCCCCCCCCCCCCCCCCCCCACCCCCATATGTATGTTTTGTCTTTGTATGTGGCCGTGTTATATATGTGTGTGTGTTCATATTTTCACCTTTTGGCCAACACATCAAACTTCATTGTGACATTTCCTGCCCTCTTCAATATCCTACTGTTAGCTTGATTGCAGGGCTGCAGCCTATTCCATGATCATCGTTCAAAGATAGAGTGGTGGATAGTCAGTTTACTTTCCAGTGCAGGGATCCGGGGTTTGACCCCCTCTAGTCTCCAGACTGCAGCAATGCTGACTGTTTCCAGGACCATCGCTCAACGATAGAGTACCAAGGCATTGATCAACTCTGATACACACAGTCAAATGAGTTGCTGGTGGTATTAATCTCTTTTGATGAATCTGTGGTCCCAATTCTTTGATGGATCTTCCAGTACTTTTATTTTAAACATTTATATACAGACTTATTCATGGTTGGTTGGGTTTTTCAGCTTAAGTTTTTCTATGGGATGGGGAAGCCAGCCTTGAGTTCAGCCATTCTTAGTCAACCCTTTTGACCTGTATGGGAGGTTACAATGTGTTACTATTCTTTGATTCCCCTAAGAGTCCTGGAAACAAACTGGCTTCACAATTCTAAACCAAAAAAGAGGATATCTGCTCATATAGTAGTTCATTCATTACATAATTATTTAAGGGCTTGTCTCAAGTTAATGCTTGAAAAGAAAAGGCAGACACTACCACAGTGTAAAAGCAGACACTACCACAGTGTAAAGGCAGACACTACTACAATGTAAAGGCAGACACTACTACAATGTAAAAGCAGACACTACTACAATGTAAAAGCAGACACTACCACAATGTAAAAGCAGACACCACCACAATGTAAAGGCAGACACCACCACAATGTAAAGGCAGACACCACCACAATGTAAAGGCAGACGCTACTACAATGTAAAGGCAGACACTACTACAATGTAAAGGCAGACACTACTACAATGTAAAGGCAGACACTACTACAGTGTAAAGGCAGACACCACCACAGTGTAAAGGCAGACACCACCACAGTGTAAAGGCAGACACCACCACAGTGTAAAGGCAGACACCACCACAGTGTAAAGGCAGACACCACCACAGTGTAAAGGCAGACACCACCACAGTGTAAAGGCAGACACCACCACAGTGTAAAGGCAGACACCACCACAGTGTAAAGGCAGACACCACCACAGTGTAAAGGCAGACACCACCACAGTGTAAAGGCAGACACCACCACATTGTAAAGGCAGACACTACCACAGTGTAAAGGCAGACGCTACCACAGTGTAAAGGCAGACGCTACTACAGTGTAAAGGCAGACGCTACTACAATGTAAAGGCAGACGCTACTACAATGTAAAGGCAGACGCTACTACAATGTAAAGGCAGACACTACTACAATGTAAAGGCAGACACTACTACAATGTAAAAGCAGACACCACCACAGTGTAAAAGCAGACACCACCACAGGGTAAAGGCGGACACTACGGCAATGTAAAGGCAGACACCACCACAGTGTAAAGGCAGACACCACCACAGTGTAAAGGCAGACACCACCACAGTGTAAAGGCAGACACCACCACAGTGTAAAGGCAGACGCTACAATGTAAAGGCAGACACTACTACAATGTAAAGGCAGACACTACCACAGTGTAAAAGCAGACACTACCACAATGTAAAGGCAGACACTACTACAATGTAAAGGCAGACACTACTACAATGGAAAGGCAGACACTACTACAATGTAAAGGCAGACACCACCACAATGTAAAGGCAGACACCACGGCATTGTAAAGGCAGACACCACCACAGTGTAAACGCAGACACTACTACAGTGTAAAGGCAGACACCACCATAGTGTAAAGGCAGACACTACTACAGTGTAAAGGCAAACACTACCACAATGTAAAAGCAGACACTACCACGATATAAAGACAGATTTGACAGTGGTATAAGGACACACTACCATGGTGTAAAGGTAGACAATTCATCCATCATGTGCCATGCCAATAAGCGTTGGCGGTCATGATTTCACCATCTCACATGATCACCAGAGTCATGGATCAGCTCTGTGTTCTTGTCTCGACCATACCACGTGGCCAAGCCATCCAGCTATTTACTTCTCTGCCTTCCCTATGTTATTTTCCCCTCAATTTTACTAGTTGTCACCAAGTTCTCCACTTTATTTCTTCTCATAATGTGTCCAAAAAATTGTGACTGTCTATGTCTAATTTCTCTAATCGGTTTACTGTTTTTATTTGTCTCTTGTAGGATTTGGTCATTTATTTTTCTGTCTGTCCATGGTAATCTTTGCAATATCCTCAGAAATCACATTTCCACAGCCATAAGATATTTTTCAGCTTGTCTGCTCATTGTCCACGCTTCACATACATACAAAAGTACAGGTTCTATGCAGTACTTTAACGCTCTTTTTCTCATTGCAAATCTTCTTATTGGTCAGTATGTTTTCCATCTTGCAAAAGGCTACTGTCACCATGGCAATTCTTGTTCTAATCTCTTCAAGGCATCTCCCATCAGATGTTATGACTGTTCTGAGATAATTGTACTGATTCTCATTTACTTATTACATTATGGTATTTCCATCTTCCCAGTGACAACCATAACCTGTTCTCTTACAATGTTTTTTTTGTTTGTTGTGCTTAAGCGTAGTCCATACACACTAATTCTAGTAGTCATGAACTGAATTTTGTTTGTGGATTAGCTTTTCCGTTTTAACAGTGTCTCTCGCCATCAGGCGAACCCACTCTGACTTCAGAGGTACTTGTAATTTATGTCCCTAAGTTAAGGACGATAGGTCAACATTTTAGTCCAAATGTCGGGTGTAGGGGTTGAGCCCCTAACCTCGGCATCAGCACACCAAATGTTTAAGAGCACATGTTCTTATCCATTTGAACATGCTGACCTACTTCTTACAATTTAATTCTATCCCAAGTTGTTCACTGTGTGCAACAACTGCATCTACTAAATGTTACAGATCCTGCTCATTGTCTGCAATCAATACTGTATAATCTGCATATATAATGTTATTGATGTTGCATCCCCCAGTCATGATTCATCTCTATCTTCTAAATATATATGTGCGTGCGTGAGCGTGTGTGCTCTTGTGCAAGAGCGTGTGTTTGTGAGAGACGGAGAACAAAGTACAGTCAAAGATCCTTTTTCACACATTGAGGATATGATGTTAGTCCCATATTTGTATAGACCAAGCAGCACCCAAGGGATTTTATAATGGCAAATATCGCACTAACCATCTTTGCTGCCAACAATATGGCCTGGTACCCATCTTGGGCTGGATCAATCTGGGAGCCCAGGTCAATATTTACAGGAATCCCACCTTGGGGGAGATGTGAACACCAGACCGCAGCATGCAGGCAGACATTTCATTTCATATATCCAGTTTACATTTGAAATGACCATTTGTGTTCATTGGTTCATAAAATACATCACTGCATTTTTTTGTTTCATTAATACAGAATTTTAAAAAGAGAAGGCTTCTTTGCTGAAGTCAAGAGAAAAGAAAGGTATGAGAAGCCTTACTTGAAGCGAAATCGACTTGCTTATGAGAGATGTCGGAGAATCTACGATGCTGAGATGCAGCGGAAGATAGAATTTGTCATGAGAAAGAACAGACCCGATCCATTCTTAAGATAATGTGCAAGAAGACTATTTTATATGTGTATTGTTCTCCATGATGAAATGAAAGTTGTTAAATACAGTTTTACTGTTTGGACTGACTGACTTTAGTATGTCTCGTGTTTACTATAGTGTAACTGTAAATTTAGGGTACAATTTACTGGAACAGTAGCTAGAATGTTGTTCAGAATACATAGATGAACCGGCCAAAATTCAGCACTTCGAGGACAGGCCAGACAAACACATAAAAAGACTGCAGCTGGTATCATTAGTATTGGGACTCTTCACTGGTTGTTAATTTCAAGATTTCAAAATGGAAGACAAAACGTCATTGATGAATCTGCTGGGAAAGTCATGGCCATCCTTTTGGATATCAAGCGCTCTAAATTGGTGCATTTCCAGGAAAGGGGTGAAACTTTGATTAGTGCTTGATACAGTGACATGCTAGTGAAACAGTTGAATCTGTAATATGATTGAAACGTTACTGACTTCTCTCAAAAGGAGCATTGTTGCTTCACAACAATACTCATACGAATGCGCATACAGTGAATACACCCCATGCTCTGAAATTTGAGGTCTTGAAACATCCGGTATACAGTCCAAACGTGGCGCCACTTTCACTTGTTTTAACCCTTTTAAGAACATTTGTGGGGTCAGAGGTTTGCAATTGATAATGAGGTAATGGAGGCAGTGCAAAACTGGTTTAAGGCCACGCTCGAAAACCTTGTCCTAGAAAGCAACAACAAGCTAGTGGACAGGTAGACCTAGTGTGTAGTCAGGCAGGTGGACTATGTTGAGAAATAGCACACACTAAATTTCTGGTTCACACTAGTGTAGAGAGGTTATTTGTAACATTTCTGTTACTTGACGACTTTACCTTGTATAAGTGTGTAGTGATTAAGTTTAATTGTCACGAGATGGTGAAAACCAAACATGTTAAACATCATCCTAATGTAGTGAAAGACTAACGAGTTAAACATCTGTAAAGATGTCATCCCTGACATTCTCATGACATCTGTGTCTAGAGTGCCTCACAACTATGTTTGTCCTTAGATATGAGAGGTCTGGTATTTGTCTTAGGAAGCTCGGGTATGCTGCACACATAATATGAAGGCACCACTCCAACAGAATTACCTGCCAAAAACAATTGTGTATACAAACATATCCTTGTAGATTCTTTGACAGTACACATCCAGCATCTCTACACTGACAACTGCTGAGAGAGATGGAGATCATATGGGAGTGTGCTGAGTGCAGTGGCACTGATTCTATTTAATCAAGTAGTCTTTGACACCTAAAATTGCTATGCCTGAGATGGCAACCTGACTTTAAATGAAACAGTGGACTTTTTGAGATTTTCAGTTTCCTTGTAAATAGAAAGTAAAGTGAGTCCTAAAGCAAAGACTGCTGGTAGAGTGTCAAGGCTTAGGCCATCATTTATTTTAGACCATGGCATGAGGTAGAGTGGTTCCGTTCCTCATCACTTGTCCTTCCCAGATATTCTGGAAATTGTCTGGTACCCCATTTAATGAGACTCTGAACCCAGAGCTGTCCTGGTCAAAACCAATCACCCTGCCTATGCTGGCGTTTGAACCCTGGCCACTGTCTTAGGTTCTTGAACATGTAAAAGTGTTGGGCCACATATTATAACTACCACCAGGCTTCTACACAGAAAGCAATCTCACTCAAATGTATCAGACAACAAGTGAAAAGGTTGTCCCTGCTAAAGTAGAATAAATGGCATAACAGGTAGCAGACGTCATGGAGTATTTGGTACATATGTTTTCAGCATATCTTCATATCCCAATACTGAGAGGCACAAAGGGAAATAAAAGAAGACAAAGTAGTTTTTTCAGATTGCCAAGTGTCCCAACACTTCCTTCACCAGACTGTCAGAAATCATCATTATCATCAGTCCTACTAGGTAGCAATATGGTATTAATAGATGCAGTAGCTTGATTCTACTGAACCTGTGGGTAACTAAACAACTACCAGAGAAACTCATAATGATGTTAACTTTGCTGGCTGTAAAATGCACGCACCGTGTAAAAATGTCCAGGTACCCTGGGTTTGTGTACCCCTGTATATAAGAACATGCAACAGTTTGGTTCAAATGCAAGTAGACAGTTTCATAATACTTTATGGTAATTTATTATGGATTCATGTTTTTTATATATAGGTATGAATATGTGGCTAGTACTGATGTGCACTCATTTCAAAAGTTCCCATTTTGTCTGTTTTGAAAGTTTCATCGTTGATGGTAATAAACATAGTACATCAATTTGACAAACCCAAAGGTGATGTTTTGTTGTCTTAGAACATACATAGTACATCAATTTGACAAACCCAAAGGTGATGTTTTGTTGTCTTAGAACATACATAGGCCATTCAGAAAGTAATGCACCACATCGTTTTTCTCAGGAGCTGGCTGTTTTTTTTTCCTTCAAAAAGCATGAATTTTATACACAATATATATGGGTATGTCGTGTAAACATCGGTATTATTCATCATAATCTCCATCAACTTCTACAGCTTTATGCCAGCGTGAAACAAGTGCATCTATTCCTTGCCCATACCAGAATTAGTCTTGATCATGTAGCTATTTCTTCGCTGCATGAATCATTCCATCATCTTCATATCTTGTCCCAAGGAGTGCATGTTTAAGTGGACCAAATAGATAAAAATCAGAGGGTGCCAAATTGGGGCTATAGGGTGGATGAGGTGATTGCTTCCCGTGTTGCCAGACTTGTGTGAGGGCGTGCATTGTTGTGAAGGAGAAGCAGGACTGTTGGATTCTTGTGCAGCTGAACTGCAAAAATGTTGAGTTTTTTCAATGTCTGAATGTAAGCTTGCGAATTGATTGTCTCCTCTTGCCATAACTTCCACAAGAATCACACCTTCAGTGTCCCAACAGACAGTGATCATGACATGTCCAGCAGAAGGCGTTGTCTTAATTTCTTTCTTTGTGGTCATTGCAGATGATGCCACTCCATTAACTGTTTTTTTTGTCTCAAGTTCAAAATGGTGTGCCTAAGTTTTTTCACCTGTAACGATCTTAGCTAAAGAAAGTTCCCTCCAACAGCATTGAAACTTGTAAACGATTCAGAAGAAATTGCTTTTCTTTGCAATTAGTGATCATCTGTGAGACTTTGAGGAACCCATCTGACACAAACATGAGAAAATCATAGTTTTTATAACTACATTCGCCTGTCAATAAGAATAACAACATTTCTGTGTTGGTGGCTGTGGCAGGACGTCCACGGTGCTGCCTATCAAGCAGTTCTGTATCTCCACTTCCTGATTCTTTGATTCTCTGAATCCAGCAACTGCAAAACTTTTATACACATCACATAGACGCTTGAGAATCTTCACAACAGTCTCCTTCTCTGCAACAAGAAATTCTATCACAATTCGCTGCTTATAACACAAGCTGCTAACACGCTCCATTTCAACGGTTTAGGGCAGCCATATTATTTGGCCTGTTGGGTTGCAATTTGGTGCACAATCCTCACATGCCATATTAGAAGTGTGCAAAATGTCATGCTTCTATCTTTATTATTAGCTGAGAAAAACAATATGGTGCATTAACTTCTAAACAACCCTCATAAAATGAAAACTAAGAAGAGCCCTGCTGAGTAAATCTGTGTAATTCAGTACTTGTGGTGTCTAATACAATGAGCTGTGACAGTTATTTTTGGGTGCTCTCTCACTTTGAACTCAAGTGTAGTCCATACACATGCTACTACTTCTAGTGCACAGGGCTGATTTTTTGTGTGTGGATTAGCTTTCCCTGCGTTCCTCCAAAAGGCGACCCCCCCCCCCCCCCCCAAATTATTTAGTGTAAAATGCATCCCTTACAGGGCCTCATTAGCTGATATAATAAATACTACGAACTAAAATATAGAACTGAGAAAATGGAAAAATACGTACCAATAATATTTCAGTTATATGTAGAAATTGTGGCACAAAAGTTGTAAGTACTGTCCGAAAACTTGTTCTAAACTCTTGTATCGGTATATCCACGGGGGAAAAAATTATACATATTGGAAGGGCATTAAATGTGTTGTCGATCACTTCTGGTTCAGTGTGCGGCGGACTGTTAGACCGATCGATGGATGCAATAAATGTTTCTGGGACCGGAGGGCCCTCACTGTCGTTGGTACTACAAGATATGGATATACACTCCGACAACAGTGAGGACCCTCCGGGCCCAGAAACATTTATTGTATCCATTGATCAGTCTAGCAGGCGACGATACACTCAAACGTAAGAGATTGACAACACATCACCCGGAAATGACTTTATGAGGCCCTGTAATGGATGCATTTTACACTAAATAATTTGGGGCCGTCTTTTGGAGAAGTGCAGTTTTCCCTATTACCAGTGTCCCCCGCCATTTTAAAGTGGTAACTGTCTGCGGCTGAAAGAATGAAGCTCATCAAGCTCGACTGCATGAAACTGAGATGTCAGGAATATTTGTACAGGGTTTCAGGTTCAAAATCAGATTGTAGAATTGTATCAACAACCGTGCATTCAGCTATTATCATTAGGTTAGTCCACAGATTGATGCAATAAGCAATCGGAAATTGGAAATGAAATTCTGGAGAAGTCGATATGTAGAAAGACAGGTTCTGGTGTATGGAAATTTTGTTATTGTTTGGGCATTTGCTCGCTTTGAACTCAAGCGTAGTCCACACACGTACTACTACTTTTAGTGCACTGAACTGATTTTTGCATATGGAATAACTTTCCCTATTACCAGTGTCCCTCGCCATCAGGCGAACCCATTCCGACTCCTTAGGTACTTGTAATTTACATCTCCAAGTCAAGCATGAGAAGTCAACATTTAAGCTCAACTGACCGGTGTGCGAGTTGAACACACTACCTGGGCATCGGTACACCAGATGTTTAACAACGAGCATTCTTATCCATTTGGCCACGCTTACCTCCACTATACTAATCATTCTAACACAATTCAGTACCTATACTTACTGTCTGCATCTTTTGTCAAAACATCCACTCCATAGTGGTCACGGATTAAAAGGTTCTAAAAGACTAGATTAGCAGTCTTATTCCTCTTGAGATGACAACGTCAGGCGAGCATGATAAACTTGATCGTATTTATCTGGCTTAACTGATTCAGTGGCCATGGGATGAGTAATCGTCTTGAGTGGCTTCTCGTATCTGCCATGATCTTATATATCTCTGAAATGTTGTCATTGCGTTATAATATATGTCTGCTACCATATTAACTTTAAAGTCATTGTGACACGCCCCTACTTCCCATAATCCGCTATTCAGTTTTGTTTGGTCAAAACGTATTTTTTGATAGGTACAGGGTCTGTCAAGTGGCTGTACAGAGGAATCCAGCAGAACATGTTCGGCAGTTCCCACCCCCACCACACTACCCCCCCCCCCCCTCACCCCATTAGTCAAGAGGTGTAATTAATGCATTTGTTTATTCAAAATGATATTTCCCGTCTTGAAGTGTAAATTGGTTATCTGTACTTCTTCTATGTGTTTATTCAAAATGATACTCTCCACCATGAAGAGGATATTGGTTATCTGTTCCACATTGTAAATTCAAAATATATTTACGAGGGTAAGTTAATAAGTAAGTCACAAATGGCTGTAGAAAAATAACTAAATATGATAATAACTTGAAATCGGTTTATTTTTATACATAGTGTCCCTTTGGAATAGCTATTGATTGGGTCATGCACAAACAACACAAATAGGAGTATCCATTGGGTTGACAAAATTCTAGAAGACCTGGACTTTGTCGACGACATAGTGCTTTAAGTTCAATACACCTAGATGCCCAAGAGAAAATAAACCATCTCCAAAATGTTTTAGGACAAAGTGGTCTCCACATTAACACTGCAAAAAAAAAAAAAAAAAAAAAAAACTATTGATCTTACCAACAATTCAGACGACACCAAATTAAAAAAACCGTGTTCTTGAAAAAGTCAACAGCTTCACATACCTAGGAAGTAAAATGACATCTACAGGGGATTCAACGCCAGAAATATTATCTAGAATCGCACTGGCATCTGGTGCCTTCAATAAACTGTCAAACATCTGGAAGTCAAAGACACTCAGCAAACATACGAAACTTAAAATCTTCAACTCTTGTGTGATTCCAGTGCTAACGTATGGATGTGAGAGTTGGAAATCAACGGTAGCTTTAGATAAAAAAAATTAGACAATTTTGAGAACAAATGTCTTAGAAGAATTCTAAACCTCCACTGGACAGATTTCAGAACCAATACGCAAATAAGACGAGACTAAGCAAGACATTGTATCCAATTTTATAAGAAAACGCCGTTGGAACTACATCGGCCATATACTCAGAATGGACAAGACAAGACTCCCCAACCAAGCCCTCTTATGGTCACCAGTAGGGAAAAGAAAACGGGGAAGACCAAGATAGATCCTGCGTAGAACCATCATCAGAGAAGGCTCATTCAACGGCCATGTGAACATCCAGGATCTACAACAGCGAACCGCCGGACATCGTGTGCCATGACTCAAGGGGAAAGACTAACTAACTAACTAACTAATAGTAATTGTCTCTTTATTTCTCAACACAATTTCCACAAGCATTGATGCAGTTATTCCATCGTTTTATCAGTCCTCCCAAACCGGCTGCATAGAACTGCATGCTCTGTTTTCTAAACCACGTTTTCACTTCATATTCAACTTCGGTGTCATTCGCAAAATGTCCCCCTCCAGGGTGGGTGTTTAGTGTTTGTGATGACAAAAGTTTATCCCGTAAAGCGGTGCATAGCTGGGTAGACAAAGTTACGAGGCCGATTCAGTATGTAAGTCGCACACTTCTGCAGGATAGGTCAATGAAAGCAAAGCACGCAGTCTATGCAGCCTGTTTGGGAGGACTGATAAAACGATGGGATAAGTGCATCGATGTTTGTGGAAATTATGCTGAGAAATACAGAGACAATGTATGTATAAAAATTAAGTGGTTTCAAGTTGTTATCATATTTAGTTATTTTCTACTGACATTTGTGACTTACTTATTAACTTACCCTCGTTCTACCATAATGCAGCAGCAAAAATGTATATTCTGTTGAAAACATTGAAGACTATTCAAATTATGAGTTCGGAAATATATTGTTAGTTACGTCCCATCGCACTGAAAATAGTTTTGGAAATATTTTCTCTTGGGAGGTGTTATTCACAACACGCTGCGAATAATACAGCGCTATTCACAGCGCGCTGCAAATAATATTGACCCTAACCATGGACGTAAACGTCACGTGACCAGCCGCGTCTGTGAATAACACTGAGCGTTATTCACGGCGCGCTGCGTATAATTATTTCGTTTCCTCTTTCAGTTTCTGGAGTTTACTGCGTGTTGTGGTTTTTGGTTAAGGATCAATTTGTGAGTGTGGGCGTTCGCTCGCTTTGAACTCAAGCGTAGTTCACTAATTAGTAGTACTGGGCTGATGTTTGTGTGTGGATGATTACCAGTGTTCCTCGCCATCAGGCGAACCCACTTCTATTTCTGAAGTAGTTGTATTTTAAGTCCCTAAGTCAAGTTCGAGAAGTGAACATTTTAGTTCTACTCTCCCGTGTAGGGATTGAACCCGCTACTCCGCCATCAGCACACCGGAAGTTTAAGAGCGAGCGCTCTTATCCATTCTGCCATGCTGACCTCCAGGATCACTTTGATTGCGCACGGGTATAATCGTCATCATCATCATGTACCATGCCAGCTGGCTTAGGCGCTCATGTCTCTCCACAGATCTCGGTCTTTGGTGTTCAGGATCTACTCTGCTGCTGATATTCCTCCATGCCACAGTCTCAATCCATTTAACTCTAGGACGGCCTCTGCCCCTTTTCCACCTCGATCTTTCCAGTTGCCACGATGTTCTCCAGTGTGTGTCTTCTCATCACATGACCAAAGAAAGCTGTATAATCATACGTATTGCAGCCTCCTTCCATAGACCGACCAAACAGCGATTATTTCTTCACATTGCATACAGTTCGTAGCACGAGCGAGAGTCTAAATGTGTGTTTACCAGTATTACACACGAGGAGCGGTTGGCCGAGCGATTAGAATGCCGGATTCTCTCTTGGGAGACCCAGGTACGAATCCTCGGTATGGTGTGGATTTTTTTTCTCTTTCGAGGGCATAAAAGAAAACCCTAACCTACGCAGTTAGCGCCGACTGCCCTAGCCAGGCGGCCTTAATTCCCCAGGCTCAAAGACACCCCACCCCCCGCACCCACCCACCCCCTTGCCAAATACCGCAAAGTACTACTATATTGGCAGTAAATGACAGTTTTTGACAGACATGTTATAAATATCCATTTTGTGAGTAGCATGTTGCATGTCCTTAGCAGGACGTTGCGATAAATCCCGGGTTAATTGTGTAGGCCAGTGTTTCCCAACCTTTTTTTGTGCTTTGCCCCACCCAAGCCTTTCTAAATTTCTTATGCCACCCCCCCCCCCCCCCCGCCAACATATACATTATTTATAATATTCAAAAATTGAAATGTTCACTAAAGAAACTTGAATGATAGGTTTTAGGAAGAAATCACTAGGAAATTATTGAGCAAACACAGTAAGTAAATTTTCAAAACATATAATGGAGAACTACAATATACAAAACACTGACTAGACCAGTTGTGCTGTATGGCTCTGAAACCTGGAGTACAACTAAAGGAGACGAAGCCTTTTTACAAACCTTTGAGAACAACGTTTTAAGACGCATCTTGGGGCCCATTAGGGATACACAAAGTGGAGAGTGGAAAAGAAGAAGCAACAAAGACATTTATGATCTGTTTAAGTTCCCACTAATCACTGGTATCATGAAGGCTAATAGACTACAATGGCTGGGGCATATAGAAAGAATGGAAGATAATAGGGAAACAAAACTCGCTTACTCTCAAGAAATAAATGACCGTAGACCCCGAGGTAGACCAAGAGGACGGTGGAGAGATAATATACATACATACCTACAAGCACTTGGAATCGGCGACTGGCAAGAGAAGGTCAACCAGAGAGACGAATGGAGACGGCTTGTATCTGCAGCAAAGAATCTCAATGGCTCGGAATGCTGAAGAAGAAGAAGATAATGGAGAACTGCAATTCAAGTACACAATAATTTTAATGAAAGATTTTTCTATATTATTTTAATTATTAGCAATTATTTATTATTTAAATTTAGTGAGATCCTTGCGCTTGATGCTTGCTGCAAAGAGATTTTATGTCAGTTTCCAATTTAGTTAACTTCAGTCTCAAGTCTTCCCATTTTGTTATATCCAGCTGATTTCTTCCATTTTCGTATTGCCCCCCTTAACAATCGATTTGCCCCCCACGTTGGGAAACACTGGTGTAGGCAGTGTTCAGTAGTTTGCCATTACTTTCTGAACGAAAAGTCAACGTTTACGCCCAACTTACTGCCGGTGCAGGAATTGAACCCCTTACCCAGCCATCAGCACACCGGAGGTTTAGGAGCGAGCTTTCTTCTCCCCTCGACCAGATCGACTTCTCTTGTATGAGTAGCTGTACTCATTTTGAAATCTACCCTCGCCGGTGACCTTGTCGGTCTACTCTTTTTATTTCTGAGTTCTGAGGAGTTTTTAACCAGTGTAACTTGTTTGCACACGTGTACTTCGAACTTGCCAGTCTTCATGGCCTAGAGTTTAACATCTTTCTCCGTAATCCCTTATATTCTCGTGAGGAACGTAACCTGCGCGAGAATCGGTAGCGGTTCTCGCCGCGTTAATAACTTACGGGGGTATGTGAGCCGGTAGCTCAGAAAGCAATGGCAAACCACTGAGCGTAATCTTGCCTAGTACATCAACAGCAGCTGAAAGATGCTGGTGTTGACTGCAATACATAAACAATACATCGATAACCTAGGGTAAACAATACAGCAATAACCTAGGGTAAACAATACATCAATAACCTGGGGTAAACAATACAGCAATAACCTAGGGTAAACAATACAGCAATAACCCAAAGTAAACAATACAGCAATAACCTAGGGTAAACAATACAGCAATAACCTAGGGTAAACAATGCAGCAATAACCTAGGGTAAACAATACAGCAATAACCTAGGGTAAACAATACAGCAATAACCTAGGGTAAACAATACAGCAATAACCCAAAGTAAACAATACGGCAATAACCTAGGGTAAACAATACAGCAATAACCTAGGGTAAACAATACAGCAATAACCTAGGGTAAACAATACAGCAATAACCTAGGGTAAACAATACAGCAACAACCTAGGGTAAACAATACAGCAATAACCTAGGGTAAACAATACAGCAACAACCTAGGGTAAACAATACAGCAATAACCTAGGGTAAACAAAACAGCAATAATTTAGGGTAAACAATACAGCAATAACCTAGGGTAAACAATACATCGATAAATTAGGGTAAACAATACTGCGATAACATAAAAAAAAAAAGAGATCGCATTACTGGCTGGGCTTGTTTATTTCGGAGGCTCATTAACTGGACTACCATTGTGCACTATAGAACGAGGTTCTTGCACCGTTTCCGTCTCTTTCACCAGATACTGATTGCGTGTCCAGCGAGCATAATTAATGGTATCCAACGCAATCACAAACCCGGCCGCGCTCAGAACTCTCATCGCGGGGCACATCAATATTTCAGTAGAATCAGCTCTGTATTTCCTGGTTATTGATCTGTACCAGGGGTTCCCAGAAGTTTCCGCCACATGTCCTTCAGTCTTGATATCAACTGATTCAGTGCTAAACAAATAATAGGCTTGAACCAAACATGGCACACAGTCAAATGAACAAGTATTTTAATGTTAGTTAGTTCAGTAGTTAGTTGTTTGTTAGTCGACAGATTAGCCTCATTGCACATCGAACCATTCAGTCCATAAGTGCTCGGATCCCCTCCCCAGTCAATCCCGCGGCTCACGACACCAGTTCTGCGTTGGGTTATTAATCTTCTTTGGCTACCTCATCATCATCATCAAGTGCCGTGCCGGCTGGCGTAGGCGTTCATGGCTCTCCACAGATCTCGGTCTTTGGTGTTCTGGATCAACTCTGCTGATGATATTCCTCCATGCCACCGTCTCAGTCCGTCCAGCATCATTTCTCTTGGTCTGCCTCTGCCTCTCTTCCCCTCGATCTTTCCAGTTGTCACGATGTTCTCCAATGCCTCTCTTCTCATCACATGACCAAAGAAAGATGTTTGTCTCTTTCTTATTGTTGTATATAGTGTTCTAGTTTCATTAGCCTCTTTCAGGCAATCGTTGTTAGTTACTCTGGCAGTCCAAGGAATTCGCAACATTCGTCTTAAAAACCACACCTCTGTTGCTTCTAAGTTCTTCCTAATTTGTTCATTTACATTCCAAGATTCGCTGCCATACAGCAAAACTGGTTCTATATAGCATTTTAGTACTCTCTTTCTTACATTCATTGATAGCGACTTATTGCATAAGATACTCTTCATTTTCTGAAATGCTGTCTTTGCCTGCCATATTCTGCTCTTAATCTCTTTTGTACATCTTCCATCCGATGTTATAAGTGCCCCTAGGTATTTAAAATTATCCACTTGGTTGAGAATTTCCCCTTCTATTTCTATGTCACATTTTGGCGTCCCCATTTTCTTTGATATCACCATTGTTACTGTTTTCTTGATATTCAAGGACAGTCCTTTCTGTGCACTCTCTGTTACTACACTGTCCAACAATTGTTGTAGGTCTGTTGCATTATCCGCTACCAATACTGTGTCATCTGCATAGCGTATATTGTTTATATTATATCCTCCGATTAGTATTCCTGTCTTCTCTTTGATCTCTCTCATTATTACTTCGCTATACAGGGAGAAGAGATCGGGTGACAAGACACACCCCTGTCGTACTCCTAGCTTTATCTGTTCGTAACTACCCTCTTTATTTCCCATTTTAATTGCTGCTACTTGGTTCCAGTATATATTCTTTATTATTCTTAAATCTTTCCCATCAATGTTGATATCTTCCAACATTTTAATCAGCTCATCATGTTTTACTTTATCAAATGCCTTAGTATAATCTATGAAGCATAAATATATGTCTCTTTGTTTCTCTATTGATCTTTCTATTAGTGTTCGTAATATATATATTGCATTGTTTGTACCCTTTCCTTCCATAAAACCATACTGTTCTTCACTAATTTCCATTTTTATTTTCTTTCTTGTTCTTCTCATTATAATTCTGAGTAGAAGCTTAGTGACATGGTTTATGAGGTTAATTGTACGAAAATCTTCACAATCAATTGCTCCTGGTCTTTTTGGTATAGCTATAAATACAGATTTCAGCATATCACTGGGTAAATATCAACTACTGTAAATATCATTCAACATTTTGGTTAATATATCTACTCCAAATTCTCCCAACACTTCTAATTTTTCTATTGTGATTTCATCTGGCCCAGCTGTTTTTCCTTTCTTCATATGTTTCATAGCATCAGCGACTTCTTCTTTTAGAATAGGTGGGCCTTCTAAGTTACTTTCTTCTGTTAATTCTTCCATTTCTCCATTATATAATTCTCTTATATACTCATTCCACCTCTTCATTATAGCACCTTCCTCCAATAAAGTCTGTTCTGTTTTTGATTTCAAACACCCTGTATTTATTCTTATTTTTCTTCCTGTGAGCTCGCTGATTTGTCTGTACATACTTTTTTGATCTTTAATGGAATTTAATTCAATTTTTCTGCATTGCTCATTTAACCAACTTTCTTTTGCCTTCACACATTTATCTCTTATTTCTTTATTTATCTTAGCATACTCTTGTTTGTCATTTTTATTCTGTTTCCTTTTGTCCATCAACCTTAAGATTTCTTCATTCATCCATTTTTTCTTAGCTTTTTGGCTTCTCTCCGCTAATATTTCTTTGCTAGTTTGATGAATGGAGTCCCTTAACATTTTCCATTGTTCATCTATACTCTGTATTTTAGCTATTGCATTGTACCTATTTTTCACAGTCACTCTGTATTGTTCTTGAATTTCTTTATCTACTCTCAGAACCTCTTTATTAAGTCTCAAGTTTTTAACCATTTTTTCCCCTCTCTTTAATCTTACTTTTATTTGTCCACATAGTGGTACATGATCACTGTTACCGTCAGCACCAGGCATTGTCTTTACATTAATTAATGCATTTCTAAATCTTTTATTAATAAGTATGCAGTCAATTTGGTTGCGTATTTTGATATCAGGGCTTTTCCATGTGTATAGTCGTCTTTTATGGTGTTTAAACCATGTGTTTCCAATTATCATATCATTAATATTTGCCCATTCTATTAGTTTCTCTCCTCTTTCATTTCTTGTACCTAAACCGTAATTCCCCACTATATCCTCTATTTTTCCCTTTCCTACTTTTGCATTAAAATCCCCCAGTATTATTTTTATTTCTTGTGATCCAATTTGGGCTATTGCCATTTCAACTTCATCGTAAAAGTTTTGTATATCTTCATCACTACTGTTTGTTGTTGGTGCATATACTTGTATAATATTTATATCTATTGGTTTGCCTTTGATTTTGACCATTATAACTCTATCTGAAATGCACCAGTATCCAGTCATAGATTTGGCTGTATTTTCATCAAATATTATTCCTACACCTTTTTCATGTGTGTCCCCTCCAGAATAAATTATTGTGTGTTTGTCGGTTATAATTTTGCCAGATCCCTTACATCTCATCTCACTTATGCCTAGTATATTCATTTTCATGTTTTCCATTTCTCTTAGAACATTCTTTAACTTTCCTAGCTCATTTAATGTCCTAACATTCCACGTCCCTACTCTAAATTTATTTAGTTTAGTTATTGTTTTAGTTTTGCCATCAGTAGCTGGATGACGGTCTGGTGTCACCTGTGGCTCATGACTGTCCCTACCGGACGAGGATGTCCTAAGACAGCCATTAACGTCGTTCACTATTTCTGAAATGTGTGTCGCCATGAAATCTTGGGAAGATAATGTGGTGGTTTCCCCTTGCCTTCCACATTCACACGGTGGTCTTTTAACTCTGCCTTTGACAGCCATTTCCGACTGTCAGGACAAGTGAGTGCCCTGCTCTGCTCAGCTGCAGAGTTGTCCACTTATTCCGGTGGATACTCGGTCCCCAGAGCTGTGTTAGCCACACCGTGGTGTGTTTCCATCCTCTACCGCGGGGAGCTGCAGTTGGGATTTTCCCTTCCTAAAGTTATGGTATATGACCAAAACTCTCCAGTACTTTTTAGAGGATTAATGTGGCTACCTGCACAGTGTTATTGTCTGGCCACACCTCTTTTAACTTGCTGAGCATTAAAATTGAGGAAGATACCGCGAAAGGAAACAAATACAATTACTAGTATGGCGATATATCTCCTTTCTGTCAAAATGGAAGGACATGCTTTCCTTGCTTGCTTGTGTTCGTTGGCTTGAGCTCCAGCGCGAAGTCCTGTATGTCGGATGAAGGCATCCTGTTGTTCAACATCAGTGTGATGTCATACAGGACCTGAGGTTTGCGTGAGTATCCGTTGTCCCATGTCTGGCTTATTGGTGTGCAGACTGGTGGTTCCTCGCCGTACAGGCAGACACTCTCCGACTTCGGAGGAATCGGCGATCCTACTGACTTTAGCCAGGACCCCGAAGGGACTTGTTGCCCAGAACGCTCGACGAGGACGCGTCAGTAGGTCTTAGCCAGTATATAACCCGGCCCTGGTGCCGTGGAAACACCTCTGCGTCCCGGACGGTCATGTTTAACGACATATTGTACTTCGACACTTAATCAGTTAAAACCAACTCATATGCACTCCTGTAAGACAGGGTTCATAACATTTTTGTCACGGCGGGTTGGATATCTGACAAAATTACGAGCGCGGGCCGGATACTCATTCTGTACAATACTTACGCCGTCTCCGTGGCGAAGGTCTTACGGACGTGATTCGTAATCCCGTATACCAGCGTTCGAAACACAGCTGCTCGCGATTTGGCAGCAGACCGCGTTGCGCTGGGTTGTTTTACGCAATGATTTGGTTGCCGGTCGTTCAGAAAGCAATGGCAAACTACTGAACGTAAACTTGCCAAGGCATCAACAACAGAAAAAATTCTGGTGTTAACTGCAATCGTCCTGTACAGGATATGCAACTAACTTTAACAATACTTGCAAGCCAGAACGAAAGCTCTGGTGAAAAAGACGAAAAACTACGTTAATCATAGGTGAGTGGCGTGCAATGCACACCACTCTCACCCCCCCCCCCCCCAAAAAAAAAAAAAAAAAAAAAAAAACAAAGACAACCAACATATTTATTTACTACAAAAGGTTATCAAAGAAGGCGACGTTAGCAAAAAGATAGTTACATCGGACCTAGTGTGCACATATCCGAATCTCACAAACTGAACAGCAAAAACAGGTTAGTGAGATTTGTGAAACTGATATTTGGCTTTCAAGATATCATCAACGTTTGGTTTGGAGTTGCTGTATCAAATCAAGAGAATTGCTTTTATAACAGAGCATCATCTCTGTTAGGGGGTTTAATGGGTGGTGTGCAAAGGGGAAAAGACTAGTATACAAGGCACGGCTGAGCATCCCGTTGGGATGTAACTAGGGACGCTCAAGCTGTGACGCGGGGGGGGGGGGAGGGGGTAGGAATAGTTAGTTACCATCTGTACCTCGGATCAGCAACACCTATTGTAATAACATCTGTCCAGAAAGTCATTGTATGCTGTTTTATATTCTACGATGTATTCAATTGAATAAATATATGAAATACAGCGAGGACTTTGTCTCTGCTCTATAACCTCAGCACTGTTATAAGAGTAGAAATGTTGCCGTTTGACCAGGATGCGATTGTTTGGATTGACCGAAGTATTAACTACGGCACATTTTGAAACGCTCGTCAAACAACTTCATTGTTGCGGTGACTAACCGAAGTATTGACCACGGCACGTTTTGAAACATTTGTTGAACACGCTTGGAAGATGGCTGTCTTTGTTGATACAACCTTGAATGTAAGACTTGCAACAGCCAAAAGCCCATCCAGGGGTGGCTGATTGTGAGTTTGTGATCTTGCCCTGTTCAACTGTGTCAAGAGGCTGCTTAATCAGATCGCCGTTCGCATTCTCATTTCATCGGCCTAATATAATCAAAGCTGAAGCCCATATTATCAAGTTGATCGTTGGCTCTGCGGTCGTCAAGTCCACACATTATCAAGCTGAACGTGAGCACTCTACGAAGTTGGTTTCTATCAAGGGCCTACCAAGAGGCGGCAGTCAAGTACCCGTCCAAGGGCGAATTGTCAGTGAAGATGGTTTCTATCAAGGGCCTACCAAGAGGCGGCGGTCAAGTAATTCCTTACTGTGTCGATTGGGTCATCTCCTGGACGCTGTAGTTCGTGAGCCTTAATGTCATTTTCTCCCAGTGTCAAGAATGAACTTAGGACAGGCATTTGGTCAGTTTGTTCAGCTGGGAAATGCTCGAGCAGACAACATTGGTAACTGAAGCAAGTATAAGTCTAATAGTTTAACTTAGTGGAAGATTATAAAACTTGGTTAGTTTAGAATAACAATATCGACAACATTGGTAACTGAAGAAAGTGCAAATCTAATAGTTTAATTTGGTGAAAAATTATAGAACTTGCTTAATAATATTGTGTTACTATATATTATTGTACTATATTGTGTTGTACTGGTATATTCTGTATTTCAGATTTATAATGGAACCCCAAGACCTTTCCTTAGGACAGGTGCTTGGTGGTGTAGGTAGAGCCATATCCAAGTTAGACACAGTTTTGAAACAGCAAAGCATAGCTGTTGACATTGATAAGTTTAGTGGGCAAGCAAAATATTTTAAAAAATGGATTGTGTCCATCGAAAAACATGCTTATTTAGTGGGCGCCACAGACGAAGACAAGAAAAATTTAGCTTATAAGACAAGTGTATCGCCTGTCTCAGATCATATTAGAAGAAAATTGGAAGCGGAACAGATGAGACGTGGGAGCATTTTAAAGATGATCTAGCTCATAAATATGCTGAGATCACGGATCCCCAACATGATTTTTCAGTATTAAGACAATCTATGCAAGATAATGGAGAAAGCGTTCAGCTGTACAGTGATAGGCTGATTAATCTAGCTGAAGAAACATTCATAGGCCAGAATGTTCAAGGCGAGGAAGTGGAGAGGATGCTGGTTGGAATTTTTGTTGATGGGATCAAGTCAGATGGACTTAAATTTAAACTTATGAGGGAAAATCCTGCGAGGTTATCACAGGCTGTGGATATAGCTGTACAGGAAGAAAGTTTGAGAAGGAGATTTAGACTAAGGGTAGGACGAGAGATAGGAAGTAATAGAGAAGAGAGAATTGGGGAACCTATGGAGATAGGACAGGCAAGATACGGATGGAGAAGACGAGGAGAAATACAGACATTGCAGGGAAATAATGAAAATACTCATGATAGAGGAAGACAAATGAGAAACCCTATAAGAGAGACGGTAGGTAGTACAAATATGGTTTGTTGGAATTGTGGTCAGAGGGGACACGCTTCTAGATTTTGTGGCAACAGACGTGCTCAGGTTAGTGCACAGAATAGAAGTGTAAACAGTGGACCAAATAGAAATTTTGAAGACTGACAGAGGAATTTTACAAAGCCAAGAACGCAGGAAAACTGGCATCCCACTTACTGAGTAGGACCTGCGGTAGGAGGGAAAATAAAAAGGTCCCAAGAATTAAGGAATATTTTAATGACAAGTATAGGAGGACAAGTAGAAAGTGGTCTCAACTTGGTGAAATAAAACAGTTCTCAGTGAATATGACGGATCCCAGTTCTTGCATAATAGAAATAGGAAAATTTAGAATTCGAACATTGGTTGATTCGGGAGCTCAAGTCAGGGTAATCAAGGAAAAATTCGTATATCGTATATTAAAGAATTTTAGAATATTTAGGAATCAGGACAATCTCCATTCTGTTACCGCACAAAATTTGGAAGTGGTCGGACAAACAATGATCAACTTTAGGTTAGGAGGGATAAATGTGAGACACCTTTTCCATGTAGTTAAAGATTTAAGTAGGAACATGATCCTAGGTAGAGATTTCTTGCAAAAAAAAAAATGGCATAAGACTTTATTTTGATTTACATAAGTTAAGATTTCAAGATGTCTATGTTGATTTAGAAGAAGATATGCACGTATCGGCGCTGGTTAGAGTAAAAACGTCCATGTCCTTAAAACCACAGAGGGTCAATCTGATACAGGCAAAAATAAAAATAAAAATCCTTATTTTTCGATAGGACAAACAGTTACGATAACAGAGTTAGAGAGAGAAATAATAGATGAACCAGGCTTAGAAGTCACAGATGGGATAATAACACTAGATAAACACTTCAGCTTTCCAGTGATGCTCTTTAACAAAACAGGGAAGGAGATTAAATTATATAGAGGGTGCGTGATCGCCAAAGTAGCACATAGTCATAACTGCATATCAACTACAGAAAGAGAGGAAATATCGAGAAATAATTATTCAGAAACCCCTATTGAAAGAATCAATGCCAGAAATAGACGTGGAAGAAGATGGAACGTACAGAATGATGAATTGATCCATGCATTCAGAAAACATACATCTCAAATATATTCAGTAGACAAAACAACAAGAGAACAGGAATTATTATCACAGTTGAAAGCTCCACCAGAGTATAAGGAAGTATTAGAAAAGTTAGTGAGAGAAAATCAAGACGTTTTCTATTAATGACTTGGAGTTAGGTAAGACTAAGACAGTAACTATGGAAATAGACACAGGAAATCATCCACCAATTAGTTTGAAACCATATAGAACTCCTCTAAGGAATAGAGAAATTGTAGAAAAGGCAATAGAAGATATGATAAAAGCAGGAATCATAACAAGATCCAAGTCAGAATGGTCATCTCCGATTGTAATCGTGACCAAGAAGGACGGGAGTCACAGATTCTGTTGTGACTACAGGGCCCTGAAAAAAATTACCAAGAATGTAGCTTATCCGTTTGCCGGTGATCGATGATATTTTGGGGCTACTTAATGGGTCTACCTTCTTCACTACGCTAGACGCAAGGTCAGGATTTTGGTGTATCCCTATGTCGCCGGATGCTCAGAGGAAAATTGCTTTCTGTACGCACGCAGGTTCTTATGAATTTTTACGAATGCCTTTTGGGGTCAAGAGAGCGCCTTCTCATTATATGTTGTTAATAAATCAAGTACTGGAGGGCTTGCAAAAGTTTGCATTAACATATATAGATGACATTTAATCTACACAGCAGGAGACGTACAAGACCATCTGAAACATGTAAAAGTAGTATTTGATAGGCTACGATTACACGATGTTAAATTGAAACTCAGTAAATGTGAATTCCTAAAAACAGAAACTAAGTATTTGGGGTACATCATTGATAGAGAAGGAATTAAACCAGATCAGGAAAAAGTGAAAGTCATTAAAGAACTACATGCTCCGACCAACGTGAAAGAGGTTAGGGCTTTTATTGGTACGTGTGGGTACTATCGTCGGTTTATTCCAAATTTTGCACAAATAGCAGAACCCATCACTAATCTGACTTGCAAATACGCAAGATTTAAATGGAATGAAGATTGTCAGAAAGCATTTGATTTTTTGAAAAATAGTTTAATGGTAGTTCCATTATTAGCACATCCAGATCTAGACAAACAGCTGATTTTATATACAGATGCTTCAGATAACGCCATAGGAGCATGTTTAACGCAACCATATGAAGGAGAAAACTCAGGAATACCAGGAGTTAAGAACGAAAGACCAATCTACTTTCTGTCACACAAACTTAGTAAATCTTTTTTTTTTTTTAAATGGCCGACTATAGAAAAAGAGGCATATGCTATCCACTATGCTCTTCAGAAACTAAATTATTATTTACATAACGCTAATTTCATTATTAGAACTGACCACATGCCCTTAAAATCTTTACTAGAAGCTCCAGTACAGAACAGGAAAATACAGACATGGGCGCTGAACTTACAGGGGTACAACGCAAAGATACAGTACATATCCGTTAAAGAGAACACATGTGCAGATTTATTATCCAGAATCCCGTATCCAGAGACGACAGAGGATACTAAAGATAAGAGTGAACCCGAAATAGATGACCGAAAATGGCAAGTAAATATACTAGATTCTGCCATATTGAATAGAGAAAATTTTAGGAGCTCACTGTCAGATCAAGAATCCGAACCAATAGCGGAAGATCCACAATTAATGCAGTTTGATATGAAAGAAGAACAAGAATTGGATCCGAAAGTAATAGAAATAAAACAGAAGTTGAAAGAAACGGGTGAAAACAGTTCTAAAAAGAATTTTTTAGTCTTGCAGGATGACAATCAGTTATATTATGTGAGTGAAAAAAGTGAAGAGTTGAGAAAATACATTCCGAAACATTTGGAAATTGAGATTCTACAGGCATATCATGATGAGAATGGTCATCTTGGTCGAGACAAGTTAGTTAAAGCCCTCAAGAATAAATATTATTGGCCGAATTTATTTAAAAGCGCTTGTAAATATGTTGACGCGTGTGAGAAATGTAAGTTAAGAAATATGAAAACGATTCAATGTCCCTTACAAGATACTGACATCCCTCAGTTTCCAATGCAGAAAGTGAGTTTAGATATTTCAGGTCCTCACCCTAGAACGTTATCGGGGAATGTATACCTACTACATATCGTGGGTTGCTACAGTTTATGGCCGGAGGTTTATGCAATTCCGGATAAGAACGCTGATACCATCATTAATATTTTTCTACAAGAGTACATACCAAGGTTTAGTTGCCCACAGACGGTACTCACAGATAATGGAAAGGAGTTCGCGAACAAGAAGTTTGAGAAATTATTACAAGATTTGAATATCGCTCACATAAAAACTTCTTATTATAGACCTTCCTCAAATGCGAAAAACGAGAGACAACATTGGACATTATATAATATAATAGCAAAAATTGTAGAGGAACATGATAGGGATTGGGATCTTTACTTGGGATCTACATTGGGCGCGATACGCACAAATCGAAATGAAGAGATAGGTTTTTCACCATTTTACTTGCTACACGGAAGAGAACCAATACTCCCAATTGACAATCTGTTAAAACCTAGACGTAAATATATGGGGGAGGATTTCAGGAAGTAATTTTACAAGAAATGCACAAAGCGCATGTAAGGTTAAGAAACAATATAATTAAAGCCAGAGAAAGACAGAAAAAGTACGCAGACAAAAATACACAACTACAGGAATTTAAAGTAGGTGATAGGATTTACTATAAGAAACATAGAAGAAACTCCAAATTTGATGCTCATTGGATTCCAGGATATTACATTTTAGAAAAGTTAGGTCCAGTATCATATAGTATCAAGAACCAAATTACAGGACATGTGGCGCGGTCACATGTGGAGCATTTAAGACGAGATAATGAAGATAAGAGAGACGATAATAATAATAATTATACAGAAGGGGTATACTCAGATGGACAACTCGTCAGACGAGTCAAATATGCGATACCCTCAGATTTTGGAAAAGAACTGGTACAAAAACAAACAATAACATCACCAATTTATGACGAAACTGGTGAACAAGCAGAAAGGGTACCGAAAACTCTTAGGAGAGAAGAAAATAATACGCATGATGGTTATAATAGTGTTGAATATATGGAGGAGGAGGTAACTGCTCCATTTAAAAATACCAGACAAGCAGTGAAAAGGAGGATAGAGAGACAAAAAGAAAGAGAAGTTAAAAGACAAAAGAGAATTAGAGAAAATTCATCAAGCGACGAAGATATGCCACTACTCGAAAGATCGTTAAGAAACCATGATAGACAGATTAGATTAGATATAGAAAGAAAAAAATTAGCGGCCGCTAGCAATAGATATACAGATGAAGAACAAGAAATGGACGAAAATTCAGAATCTAATGGAAATAGTAGCATGAAGGAAGATGTTTCTCTTCGGGAAAATGAGGACATTGATGTGGAGATGGCACTTATAGAGAAAAATCTAGAATTACTGAAGAAGTGGAGATATGGTAAATAGATTGATAGAATATTCTACAGATAGCAGGATGAAAATTTTTTGGTTTAAAGAGGAAATTTGTAATTGATGAAAAACGGTAGCTGTGAATTACAGATGAGTTATAGAAGCAGGTTAGCAAATAGCCTGGTTAATAGTTGTTGTGAGTTGTCTTGATGAGTAGACATGATATTGTATATTTTTGTAATAAGTTAGGTGATATGGGTGTCAATTCTCGTGTGGTCTTGAAGATGTATTCTTTATTGCCATTTAATTTTGAAATTTGACTTGTTGAGTTTTCTTAGTAGGTAAATAATTGGTTATTAGTCCAAAAATGCGACTAATAATGGATAGGTTGTATTTAAATATTTTTTTTTTTTGGTTTCATCATGTATGTCATATTATTTTGAATAATGTCTTCCTTTGACTTGGTTGATTGCCGTTATTTAAAATTTGGGGATAAAAATTGTCTTTAAAATGTTGGGGGGAATGATATCCTGTTTTGACTTCTGTAACAGTAATGGAGTACTGGGGTATTATTAGGATCAAGTGGGAAACAGATACAGCACGATTGAGCATTGAGACTGAAAGCGGGGAGAGATGCTCAATCGTGACGTATTGGGTTGGCAAGGGCAGTTAACATCACACCCTTGAGAGGTAAAGAAGCAAGTTGTCATCATGAAGAAATAAACAGTATTTGCATAAAACCAACACGTCTTGTGAGTTCCTGCTCTGTTACAGGACTCGAAATGTTGCCCAGACCAGGATGAACAACTTCAATCGTCGCGGCACATAGCGGAGGTACTGGGCCACTATATTTGATACAGCCACTACTTCATACTGCGCTTGTTGGGAAAATGCGGTGCCCTTGACACTGGCACGTTAGCAAACCTCTGCTGAACAGATTTCAAGAAGTTTCTACAAGAATCTGTATGCGGTTGTGAAGCCCGCTTTGCAGGTTCAGTTCCACTGTCTTATTGCGGTTGTGAAGCCCGCTTCGCTGAGTCAGCTCTCAGTCGTTTTCGAGCCTTACTGGTGGTGAAGTCCAGTACGCTCTCAAATCGTTTTCGAGCCTTACTGGTGGTGAAGTCCAGTCCGCTCTCAAATCGTTTTCGAGCCTTACTGGTGGTGAAGTCCAGTCCGCTCTCAAATCGTTTTCGAGCTTTACTGGTGTGTGAAAGCTGCTATCACTGTCAAGTCCTCGCCGGGCACTGTGGCATTGTTGTTCGAGCGGTTTGCTAACGGGATTGATTTCGGCGGACGACATGGGGATACCTACTTCTGATCGTACCTCCCCATGTTACTTCTGATGTTGCAGGGACTTCAAAGTTGAATCGTTGTCACACAGCCTGCTCGTTGCCATAGCCGTTGTCTGAACTTTAGAATTATCAAGGGGCTTGCCATAGCCGTTGTCTGACTTTAGCGTTTCCAAGGGGCTTACCATAGCCTGAGTTTTGCTAATTTCAAATATCACTGGGCCTCGGCTGATCCTAATATTTTTTTGGGCCTCGTTATTACTAAGACCCTACCAAATCGTCGAAGATGTACCCCACCCGGGGTGAACGCAAAGACTAATATCAGATGTGACCCGACCAGGGGTTGAAGATTATCCAGGCATCCCATGAGAAGTGACCTGAGGGGAAGAGATAGGCTACCTAAACTCCACTACCTAAATTCCGCGACTGATGGTCAGCTGATGCAGGCACCTGGTGTTCGAACTTAATTTGACGGCGAGGGTAAATTTCTGTATTTAGTTTTACAAAACAAGTGAATTGTGCTCTTTAAAAATTAAGAAATTGCAAATGTGTGATACTTAGACCCAGAAAATAACTGCGCATTGCTATATAATAAATGAGTGCATTATTTAAATTTAGAAGTAAATTTGTGTGATACTTAGACCCAGAAAATAACTGCGCATTGCTATATAATAAGTGAGTGCATTATTTAAATTTAGAAGTAAATTTGTGTGATACTTAGACCCAGAAAATAACTGCGCATTGCTATAATAAGTGAGTGCATTGCTTAAATTGAGAAGGTAAAATTGTGTCTATAATAAGTAAGTGTATTCTTTAAATTTAGAGGTTGAAATTGTGTGTTTCTTTGCTTGCCTTGTTTCAGTATTATTTCAGCATGGCGGAACAGGACACCTTGGCACAGGTTTTGACAGGCGTGGGAACAGCAGTGGGCCGGCTTAATATGGTGATTAAACAACAAGGGATGGCAACAGAAATTGTGAAATTTGGTGGACAGGCCAGAGACTATAAGAAATGGATCACTTCCATAGAAAAATATGCCTATTTAGTCTCAGCAACAGATGAAGAAAAAATGAGATTGGCTTATCAGACGGCAACGGAACCGGTCTCGGATCATATAAGAAGAAAGCTAGAAGCTAGAGTAGATGAGACATGGGAACAATTCAAAGAAGACCTAGCAAGGAAATATGCAGAAATAACGGATCCACAACATGCATTTTCGGTGTTGAGGCAGGCTAAACAAAATAACGGAGAGACGGTACAATTGTTTAGCGATAGATTGATTAATCTGGCTGAAGAAGCATTCTTAGGACAGAATGTACGAGGAGAGGAGGTGGAAAGGATGTTAGTAGGGATCTTTGTGGATGGCATAAAGTCTGATGGTTTGAAACTTAAATTAATGAGGGAAAACCCTGAGAGGTTATCACAAGCGGTGGATATCGCGGTACAAGAAGAAAATTTGAGACGTAGGTTTAGATTAAGAACAGGACGAGAAGTGGGAAGTAATCGAGATGACAGAGTTGAGGAACCTATGGAAATAGGGCAAACAAGATTCGGATGGAATAGGAGAGGAGGTATACAGACGTTACAAGGTAGAAATAGATATGATAATGAGGAAAGAAGAAATATGAGATACCCTACAAGAGAAACAGTAGGTAACACAAATAGTACAAATATTGTCTGTTGGAATTGTGGTCAACGGGGACATGTTTCTCGGTTTTGTAATAACAGGCGTGTCCAGTCGAATACACAGGGTAGACATGACAATAATAGGGTGAGTAGGAATGTTGTAGATGGATACAGGAATTTTACAGGTACAAGAACACAGGAAAATCGGCGCCCTACCTATTAGGCAGGACCTATGATAGGAGGGTAAATAATAAGGTCCCAAGGGTTAGAGAATATGTTAATAACAGGTATAATAGGTCGAACAGAGAATATTTTCAACTAGATGAAGTCAAGAAATTTATAGAAGATAAAACAGATTATAGCTCTTGTATATTAGAAATAGGAAAGTATAGAGTTCGTACATTAATTGATTCGGGAGCTCAGGTTAGTGTAGTAAAAGAAAGTTTTCTATATAACATAGTAAGAAATTGTAGAGTATTTAAGAGTCATAATAATTTACACTCTGTTACGGGACAGAATTTACAAGTAGTGGGACAAACAATGATAAATTTTAAGTTAGGAGGGATCAACATAAGACACCTTTTTCATGTAGTGAAGGGGTTAAATAGAAACATGTTAATAGGAAGAGATTTTTTAATAAAAAAATGGAGTAAGACTTTTATATGATTTACACAAATTAAAATTCAGGGACGTCTATATAGATATGCAAGAAGACATGCATATATCAGCACTAGTTAGAGTTAAAATGACAACGACGTTAAAACCACAGTCGGTTAATTTGATACAAGTGAAGCTGAAGAAAAACCCATATTATGTGGCAGGAAACACAGTCAGAATCACTGAATTACAAGAGGAAATAATTGATGAGCCTGGTTTGGAAGTTCCGGATGGAATAATAGCGTTAGATAAACACTTAACCTTTCCAGTTATGGTGATTAACAACACAGGTAGAGAAATTAAATTATACAGAGGGTGTGTAGTAGCAAAACTAGAACAGAACGTTAGTGAAATATTGGCAACGGATAGAGTAGAAATGCCGGGAACTAATTATTCACAATCTTCTAGTGAAAGAAGTAATAACAGACGCGGACGCGGAAGTAGAGGAAACACACGAATGGATGAATTGATCCATCCATTAAAAAGAAATACAGCACAAATACATTCAATAGATAAAAAGACAAGAGAACAGGAATTGTTGGCACAGTTAAAGACTTCACCAGAAAATAAAGAAGTGTTGGAACAGTTTATAAAGGAGAATCAGGATGTGTTTGCAATTAGTGATTTAGAGTTGGGTAAGACAAAAACGGTAACAATGGAGATAGATACGGGAGACCATCCGCCGATTAGCTTAAAACCATATAGAACTCCCTTAAGAAATAGAGAAATTGTAGAAAAGGCAATAGAAGAAATGTTGAAAGCAGGGATAATCACAAGATCAAAATCAGAGTGGTCATCTCCGGTGGTAATTGTGGCCAAACCTGATGGTTCGAGTCGATTCTGTTGCGACTATCGGGCGTTGAACAAAATTACTAAAAATGTAGCATATCCACTGCCAGTGATAGATGATATTTTGGGGTTGCTAAATGGCGCTACATTTTTCACGACGTTAGACGCAAGAGCAGGATTTTGGTGTATCCCGATGTCGGCAGACGCGCAAAGAAAAAGTGCTTTCTGTACTCATATGGGTTCTTATGAATTTTTACGTATGCCTTTTGGAGTCAAAACTGCGCCATCTCACTACATGCTCTTAATAAATGAAGTTTTGGAAGGTATGCAAAGGTTCGCTCTTGCTTATATTGATGATATTCTGATTTTTACTTCTGGAAATGTGGAGGATCATTTGAAACATATAAAGTTAGTGTTTGACAGGTTAAGAAAACATGATGTGAAGTTAAAGCTCAGTAAATGCCAATTTTTAAAGACAGAAACAAAATATTTGGGGTATATTATAAATAGAGAAGGTATAAAACCAGATCAGGACAAAATAAAGGTTATTAAAGAGTTACCTGCTCCAACTAACGTTAAGGAGGTACGCGCCTTTATAGGAACATGCGCGTATTATAGGCGGTTTGTCCCAGCGTTTTCAAAAATAGCTGAACCTATTACAAACTTAACAGGCAAGTACGCTAGGTTTAAGTGGGATGATGAGTGTCAAAAAGCGTTCGAGTATTTAAAAAACAGTTTAACACTGGTACCACTGTTGACGCATCCAGACTTAAACAAACAGTTGATACTGTACACAGATGCTTCAGACAATGCAGTAGGAGCATGTTTGGTGCAACCATATGAAGGAAAAGAGTCTGGAATACCAGGGGTTAAAAATGAAAGGCCTATATACTTCTTGTCGCATAAACTTAGCAGATCACAAAGAAAGTGGACGACTATTGAGAAGGAGGCTTACGCAATACATTACGCTCTTCAAAAACTAAATTACTACTTACATAACGCAAATTTTGTTATTAGAACTGACCATATGCCTTTAAAGTCTTTTTAGAAGCTCCAGTGCAGAACAGGAAAATACAAACGTGGGCATTGAACTTACAGGGATACAATACGAAAATTGAGTACATTCCAGGTAGGATTAACACATGCGCTGATTTACTGTCTAGGATTCCCTATCCACAGTCGTCAGGTGACACAGAAGATGAAGGAGAACCAGAGATTGACGATCGAAATTGGCAAGTAAATATTTTAGATTCTGCTATAATAAATAGAGAAGAATTTGATAGTCTACCATCGGAGCAAGAGTCTGAACATAGAGAAGAAGACCTACAAGTAGCACAGTTTAATATGAAAGAAGAACAAGAGTTGGACCCAAAAGTCATACAAATAAAAGAAAAATTACGAGAAACAGATGATAACAAATATAAAAGGAATTATTTGGTTTTACAAGAGGATGGACAGTTATACTATATGTGTGAAAGGAATGAACAGCTAAGGAAATATATTCCAAAACATTTAGAAAATGAACTTTTAAAAGCATATCACGATGAAAATGGACATCTCGGTAGAGATAAATTGCTGAAAGCACTTACAAGTAAATATTATTGGCCAAACTTGTTTAAATCTACATGCAAATATGTAGATACGTGTGAAAAATGCAGATTAAGGAACATGAAAACAATAAAGTCTCCCTTACAAGACACAGATATTCCTCAGTTCCCAATGCAAAAGATTAGTTTAGATATATCGGGTCCACACCCTAGAACATTGTCAGGAAATGTGTATTTAATTCATATAGTAGACGTCTACAGTCTTTGGCCGGAGGTGTATGCAATTCCAGATAAGAGCGCGGATACTGTCATTAATATTTTTTTACAAGAGTTCGTACCAAGGTTTAGTTGCCCACAAAGTATACTTACAGATAATGGTAGAGAGTTTGTAAATAAAAAATTCGAAAAGTTAGTAAAAGATTTAAATGTAAAACATATAAAGACCTCATTTTATAGACCTTCTTCAAATGCGAAAAACGAGCGTCAACATAGGACGTTATACGACATTTTGGCAAAGATTATTGATGAACATGACAGAGATTTGGATTTATTTTTGGGACCTGCCCTTAGCGCCATTCGTACAAATCAAAATGAGAGCACGGGTTTTTCACCATTTTATTTATTACACGGGAGGGAACCAATATTACCTATAGATAATCTATTAAAACCTAGACGGAAATATATGGGTGAAGAATTTCAAGAGACCATTATACAAGAAATGCATAAAGCACATGTGAGATTAAGGAATAATATAATTAAAGCTAGGGAAAGACAGAAAAAGTACAAAAATGTAAATACAAAATTACAGGAGTTTAAGGTAGGTGATAGAGTTTATTACAAGAAACATAGAAGAAACTCTAAGTTTGATGCTCGTTGGATTCCAGGGTATTACGTTTTGGAAAAACTAGGTAATGTATCGTATATTATAAAGAACCAGGTCACAGCACATATAGTGAGGGCACACGTTGAACACTTAAGAAGAGATGAAGATGAGATAGAAAATAATAATTATAATAATAATTATTATTCGGACTCGAAATTTTTGGATGAACAGCTTGTCAGAAGAACTGCAGTAACCCCAGGTCTTAGAAAAGAACCAGCACAAAATCAGTTGCTAGAAAATCCAGGTTACGAAGATACTCAAGAACAGACAATTCCGAAAAGAATGGAAGAAGAAGGCCTGAATGAAACTCATTATGATAGTATGGAAGAAGACATAGGTGCTCCATTTAAAAATACTAGACAAGCAACGAAAAGAAGAATGGACAGTCAAAGAGATAAAGAAGTGAAACGACAGAGGAGAATTAGAGATTATTCAACAAGCGGAGAAGATATGCCTCTACTAGAAAGATCCTTAAGAAATAGGGATCGACAAATTAGGTGGGATGTTGAACGGAAGAGATTAGCGGCAGCTGAAGAGAGACATACAGACGAAGAAGAGGAAATGGATGAAAAGTCAGAGTCTAGTAGTAGTATGGAAGAAACTAATAAGTTGTACGAAGAAGAAGATATTGATGTAGAATTGGCACTTATTCAAAGAAATTTGGACTTGTTGAAGAAGAGGAAACGTAGGAGATAGATATTTGAAAGTACTGCAGATGGCAGGAGTTAGAAGTGAAAGGGATGCCTGAAGAAGCATACGAAACGGTAGAGGTGGTCTTGAAATATTGATACAAAAGGGGTGATGGAATTTTTTTCGTTACTGTTGGTAATGCCGTGTTTCCAAGAGAAACCAGATCAAAAGTTCGTTGATAAGTAGAGGTTGGCTACTACGTTGAAGTAATATTGGATTAGTGGCCATGTAGTTTACAGTGCTCACTTAAGAGGTTATTTTGGATGTTATGTGCTGTTGGGAGTTAGGAGATAATAAATGGTATGGTAAATGTTGATTACTGATTTGTTTAGATAGATAGAACAGATGTGATTCTAATTGGACTGTAGTTAACAGATATACAGATGAACAGTGAACTGTTTAGTTTTTCGGTCATAGATATACTAGAATGACCTGTATAAATAGATAGACGTTGTTTTACTTAGTATGAGGGGCCAATGTTGGTGGGTCACTATACGAGGTTGTAATAAGTTTTTGTGATTGGTTCTGGAAAATGATGGCTAATGTTTAGTTGCTTTAGTCCTTCATTATAAGTTTTTTTTGTTTTGGTTTTGAAAAATAATTGTGGTTATTTGGTTTATTGAGTTAGAATAGGGTGATTGTGTTCCTAGCATTTGAGTTGAAAAAAAAACTATTGGGCCGTAAAAGTGTCCAATAGTGATAGTTAGAAGTAAGGTGTTTTATTCTGATTTGATGCATGTTATTTTATAAATGTGTTTTTCCTTATATTAATTTGGAGTTATGACGGCTGGTGTGATTTGCTCTTGATTACATAAATGGTTTTGTATACTAAGTTACTTGGTTAGTAAATAAGTTATGAAGTTAGTTAATTAAGTTTAATTTTCAAATATAAGAGTTTTGCTTAAGGTTTTCGTTCAGAAAGGAGTTAATAAAAACTAAAATATCCACTGATATAAGGTAGGGGGAAGCTTAGATAACCTGAATGTTGAAATAGTTAAGCAATGCTGTGCATTCATAAATTAGTGGGAAATCAGGGTTGGTGAACGTGTGTACACGAATGGATAGACGTATCCAGGGCCTGCACACACGTCACTGTGTTCATAAATGGCAGTATGGGAAGTACGGGGGCAAGAAATAGGGGCTGTGAAATACCAGCTTTAATTTTATTAAAGGTGTTCATAAAATATGAACATGGGCTCAGGGTGGAAGGTGAGAAATACCAGCTTTAATTTTATTAAAGGTGTTCATAAAATATGAACATGGGCTCAGGGTGGAAGGAACAGAATTGTGGTTGGCAATGTCAATGTGGAATGTATAAGCTTTATGAAAACTTATGCCAAATTGTTTTATAACGAACAACGATGTATTTCATAAGGTGTTTTAAAAAATTATTTTACAAAATTTTTTTATTGGCAAGGGAGGTAAAGGGTGAGTGTCTTAAATGAGCATTACTGTATGTACATGTGGTCATGTCGTGTATTCATTCTTTATACTTCTTACTAGGTGCGCACCGCTTCTTTACTTTTTCTAACTATATTGTTTTTGTACGTCCTCGGTTTTGGAAGAGTGAGAAGTTTTATAAAAAAAAGAAAAATGTTTCGATGAAGAATTTATGAGCTGTTCGTATAATATGTGTATTTGATACAGGAAACGGGAGGAGCTAAGAAAGAACCAGAAAAGAAGAAATATATAGTAGATAGCTATATAATTTTGAAAAAAAAAAGAGAAGGAAGGAAAGAAGGACTATTTGGATTAACAGGGTTACCATACGTGGTATTATACAAAGAGAGTTCGAAGAAGAAGTATATGGGGGGGGGGGGTTACTAGCAAACCATATCACTGGGAGAAGAGTTAAAAGATATATTATTTACTTGAGCGGATTTAGGGAAGATTAGAGGAAAAAGAGGGAATAGAGTAAGGGGATTAGGAGTAAAGATTTTTCCTTTATAAGGAAAATTCTTTAATAAACATGGGGAGGTGTAACAGTAATGGAGTACTGGGGTATTATTAGGATCAAGTGGGAAACAGATACAGCACGATTGAGCATTGAGACTGAAAGCGGGGAGAGATGCTCAATCGTGACGTATTGGGTTGGCAAGGGCAGTTAACATCACACCCTTGAGAGGTAAAGAAGCAAGTTGTCATCATGAAGAAATAAACAGTATTTGCATAAAACCAACACGTCTTGTGAGTTCCTGCTCTGTTACACTTCGTTTCGGTTTGCTCATGAATTGTGATTTTATTTGAATTACTCTGTTTATTGAATAGTATTTAGCCTTGCTTAAAAATAAGTTGTTATTGTTTTGCTTAGAGTAAAGAGTTGGTTTAGATCAATAAGACTAGCTCTTATTGAATAATTAATAGGATCTTTCGTTCAGAAAATAGTAAACAAACGACTGCGGACTAGGAAGAGAGACATATTCCCCTTGTGAGTAATAAGTTTTAGTAAACACGAGTACCATAAACTTCGGCCTTGTACTTGCAGGAAGGCTGCTGCGTCAGTCAGCATTAATGTTTGGAATATGAGGGGTTAGTTACAGGGTGGCTAAAAAGAGAGTACATGTAGTTTAGAAACACATGAATTAAATGCCATGCTTGGATGACGGGTTTTATAATAGATGCTACACAAGTAAAAGTTGGTAGAAATATATGGATCTGGGGGGTTGAAATAGGAGCTGCATTAAGTCAGCATTAATTGAAAATACATGGATTGGATGCCATGTTATATTATGGGAGAAGAGTGGTTTAACTTATTGACACTTGTTGTGTGTTCAGAGTAAACAAACGTGAGTAATAGTAATGAAGGGACGCTGTGGTAACAGCATAAATCATAATTTTTGGAGCTTGCGAAGGTATGTTATAGGTAAAGAATAGATACTAATATGCGATAAACAGAGAGAAAAAGGGCAGTAGTTGCTGGCTGATTTATAATCCTGACAGTAGAAGGGTGGTTTTAAATCGACGTAACTTTTGACAGGAACATTTATTATTAACAAAAAATGAAGATAATTGAAGATTAGCGGATTATATGATTTGGGTTTTTGAAAACTTTACGTTATAAAGTTTTGAGAGTGCATGGGAGGATAAATGGGATAATTGTGACTACTTCTTACTACTTTCTCTTTGGTGCGCACCAACCACTTTCCTGTCTATCCTGTGTTGTTAGTGAGAGTATGATAAGTGTAAAAATACATAAGAAATCTTCAATTTTTGTTAATCATAATTTAGATCGATATTTTTTTATAAAGCGCATTGCTTTATGACGGGGATTACAAGATGAGCTTTTGTAAAATATACTTACGTTATAATAATGTATGTGGCTGGCTATAAGATGAATTGTTGGGATAGAGGGATAGAGAGATAGAGAGGGGTGTATTAAATAAGAGTTCCGGTTTAGATTTTAGTTGAGACAGGTATAAATTGTTTAGTGTAAAATATGTAAGCGGATTGCTAATGGTTTGAGGATGAAGTAATTTTGTGAGAGCGTTTAGTTAAGTGTTTTAGAAAGTCATAGAATTTGGAGTAAGACTTTTCGGGGAAAAGTCTTGTTGAGGGTAGAGAGGAATATAACAGAGCATCATCTCTGTTAGGGGGTTTAATGGGTGGTGTGCAAAGGGGAAAAGACTAGTATACAAGGCACGGCTGAGCACCCCGTTGGGATGTAACTAGGGATGCTCAAGCTGTGACGCGGGGGGTAGGAATAGTTAGTTACCAAATGTACCTCGGATCAGCAACACCTATCGTAATAACATCTGTCCAGAAAGTCATTGTATGCTGTTTTATATTCTACGATGTATTCAATTGAATAAATATATGAAATACAGCGAGGACTTTGTCTCTGCTCTATAACCTCAGCACTGTTATATTTTCAAATGTTCATCAGTCAATCTCGTTCCATGGGTTGACTTCACATACTTCATTTTTGAAAATGTTTGCTCACAGATATAAGTTGTTCCAAACATTGATGCCATGCTAGCGGCAAATTTCTTCAGTTTTGGAAACTCAACATCAGGTAAGTAGCGGTAAAATTCAACAATTTTTCCTTCTCTATGCTTCTCTTTCAACAAGTCATTTGCTTGCAAATAATGAGCTCCGACTGTGGTTCATCTGACACATCATCAAGGTTACAATCGAACGTACTCTGGAACAGAAGAATGCCACTCTCAGTTCTGTCAAGATCTGAAAATCTCTCAAAAAATGCTTTTTCAAGTCATGAATAATTTTTTTTCGGAAAATCGAGGCTGACATCTTCGGCGATTGTTGCGCTAAACTGTGAAAATGAGAAAGGTTTTCTCCTTCCATTTGTCCTTCAATCAATAGCAGCTTTCTCCGAAATACTTTGATGATTCTGTAGAGATCACAGACGAGGTTATCCTTTCTCTGACGTTTCAAATTCAGTTCATTCATGTGGGATGAGATGTCGACCAAATATGCGAACATTGACAGCCAGGTAGGATCTGACAGCTGTGGATCAGCTCTATCTTTTTCAGCGAGGAAAACATCTGTTTCGTTTCGGAGCTTGTAAAAACGAAACATGACTTGACCGCAGCTGAGCCACCTCACACAGAGGTGAGTCCTTTCACACAGAGTGCTTGCTGATGTTATCAGTTATCAGTTGGGGTATCTTTATTGCACTCCGGACATGTCCATAGGTGTTTAGATCCTCCCCCCCCCACCCGCATATGCATCAGCCTCCGGTGGCTAATAGTGCCAGTTCTGTGTTGGTTGACGAGGCGCCTTGTTTTCCCGATGTACCTCTCGCGTCTGGCCGTGCCGATTCTTACTCCCAAGAGTTTCATCCTGGACAGCGATGAGGATTCACTGACGTCAAAGTCCTCTGTTCTCGCATATCTTTGAGGACGTTAATAACATCGGTACGATCCATGGGCTGGCCATCTACAGGGGGTGCAGAGCCAGCCAATTTATCAGCTCGTTCATTTCCCTCGACTCCCGCATGTCCCGGGACGAAGATTAAGGTGACTTTACGGACAACAGACTTCCGCAGCGACTCAGTCCACTGTCTACGTACAGATCCAGCTTCGACCTTCTGAATCATGCTCATTGAATCACTTAGTACACACTCGTTGGTATAATGCTGTGATTCCAGCCATATGAAAGCCTGTGTAACTGCCATCACCTCCAACGTCATGCTGCTCATGGTCATAGAGTGGGCACCACTGGATTCTTGAACGGTTCGGCACGCTGAACGAGCTGTAAATGCCCACGCACTTCTCAGCTGCTTTACAACAGATCCATCTGTATCTGAGTGTTCATAGATGAGCGCGTTAACCACTGCATTGACAGCGGCAGGGTTCTGCTCTCTGCACCGTCTGTCGAGTGTGATAATGCAGGAAAAAGTGCACTTAAAAGCTGGAGGCACCGGCACCCATTCCTTGCCGGGGTTGATGCTGGTAAGACTGCAGACCTGTCTGACGACATCTTCCGCGCGACCCATCCATGATTTGCTCCTCTTTAGCCTTCCACCCTTTTCTCTGAATATAGCGTCATGCAGAGGGTGCTGCTCATCTGCACTTATTTTTAAGTATGCACGAGCTCTCCAGAGCTTGATCCTATGTTCCATTGTCGGGCAGTCAAGGAGGTATCTCATTGCTACACAGCTGGTGTCTCTCGTGCAGCTCAAAATGATGCGCATGGCTTCGTTTTGTACCTTTTCAAGTCTTCCAATCTGTGTAGGGCTGACAGTGAGGATGGCCAGGGCATACTCGATGCGTGAAAGCACCAGTCCTTGGAACAGAAGTATTAGCAGTCTTTGCTCGATATTGGCAGTCGCCATGACTCTCATTGCTGACACACCTTTTCGAGCTTTCGTTATGACATAATCGACATGATCTCTGAAGGACAGGCTACTATCAAGCCTCACGCCAAGATATGTCATTGACTGGGTTCTACTCAAAATGCTCCTATCCATTCTTACTGCCGGCAGGTCTAGTTCACAATATGGTTGTTTAGGGAGAACCATGTAACCGATGTCTTTGCAGGGTTGACAAGGGCACCGGCATCAGCACTCCATGAGGAAATTCGATCTAGTTCGCCCTGCATATCATTGGCAACCGCCTGTCTATCTCGACCCTGTCGATACCCGAGAATGTCGTCAGCAAATGACAGATTCCTACCCCTCCCGTCCAACTGTTTTTCAGTGATCGGCACCGTATACACGTTGAATAGTACTGGTGACAGTGGTGAACCCTGCGGCAATCCTGGACACATCGTTATCGGCTCAGAAGACCAACGCCCGCATCTTAGCACCACCTTCCATTGAAGCAGAACTGCAGCTATCCATCGTACAAGGTGAGGGTGCACTTTCACTCTGAGGAGGGTTTGCATCAAGTGCTCGAAAGATACTCTATTATATGAGTCCCCTAAGTCTATGGCGGCCGCACATGTCTCTTCTCTGACCTGAAATCCTTCGTAAACATCTTGAGCAAAGACCGCCGCATTCAGCCATGACTCTTTGTTACGTTATCCTCCAAGTGTGGGCGGGAAGCAGCCGAGTTCTTCCAAGTCACAAGCAAGTCTGTGTGCTACAATTTTCTCCAGTAACTTGTCAGCAGTGTTCTGCATCGTAATGATTCTGTAGCCGCTTATCTTGGAATGGTCTTTGTTCGGTTTTGGCAGCTGCAGCAAGTAGCTATGTAGTCATTCTTCTTTGATCTGACCCCTCTGGATACTGGTGTTGAATTCTCTGGCCAGTTCTTCCATGTCATCATCTGACATCACCAGTAGGTCACCATATCTGGTGCCGTCTGGGCCTGGGGCGGTGTTAGGTGATTTCTTGAGCATTGCACGCATTATCTCAGCTGTGATTATCCATTCTTCGTCTGTCCCGACCCCCTCGCACAACTGAGAGAGGGTCGTTGTGGTCCTCTGTCTGGCGGGCTCGTCTTTCTGGTCAGTCTGTTCTATGTAGCGTGCAAGAAGGGCCTTACCTTTATCCGCATCCGACTTTTTCCATGTGACGTCTGTGCCTTGAAAGCCTGGAATACCCCTACGTCGTGCGGCGCCGTTCATGCTCTTATGGTGGCGCCAGAATGTCGTAAGAGATCGCTCGGAGCACACCTTCCTGCAGAACTCGTCCCATTCCTCGGCCTTGGCCTGTTTGGCGCAGGATTTGAATAAAGTCGTCGTCCTATCGACCTCAGTCTTCAGGTTCGCCAACTCAACCTGTGGCATGTTAGCCTTTCTGGCCTTTTGCCAGTCTTTGACAGCCTGACACTTTCCCAGCCATGCCTTCTCGACCTCTCCATTCCACCATGGTGGCTGCAACCATCTTTCTTGTCTCCTGCGAGAGGAAGTTAGATTTCTTCCTCTGATCTTGCCTATGGCGTCTTGACCTGTGTTGTCGTACGGGAAGGCATTTGTCTTGTTTCTTTGACTCATGGCCCTGTCTTTCTTGATCAGGATGACACACGGGTAGTGGTCACTATCGTGGTATCCCAGTGTGCCCCACCGGCACCTTGGTGCGATGGTGGGCGACACCAGAGCCAAGTCAATGACGCTGCCAGAGTCATCTGGTCGAGTGGTTATTCTAGTGACCTTCCCATCATTCAGACAGATTAGGGCAGCAGATGCCAGGGCGTCCTCCAGATCGTCTCCCTCTCTATTGGTGATGCAATTCCCCCATTGACTGCCTCTGGTATTGAAGTCCCCACAGTAGATGATATGCCTTTCACCCATATCGAACAAACTCTGCCATTGTCGCACGTCGACCTTCCTATTTCGCGCATAAACGTTCACGATTACAAGCTGCACTGGCAGCTTGCTGATGTATGATGCAGTATATGAACAGAGCGCCAGGAATTTGCAAATCTTCCAAATGAGTCCTGATCTGCCTCATCAGACCTTTCCTCACTTCAGCCATGTTTTTTCCGCCTCAACGGTTTCTAGGATTGAGTCTTGCAAAACGTTTTGTACTTCCATAAAAATGTCTTTTCCAGTTGTTGTTCCACGCATGCTGCAAACGGATGCCAACTCTTCCGTTACCCGAAAGTCCAAATTGACACACGAATGAACACAAGAAGGTGTGACGTACTCGAGAAATCAGTAGACTCATCCAGCGCCAGAGAATACCACAAAAATTTCCTAGTTTTCTCGCGTATCTGTAGCACTATGTTCCCTCCATGTTCTTCTGTTCTTCGCACAAATGAACTTGCCGAAAGGCTGTTAGTTCCAAACAAATCGGCTTTCTTAGGACACAAGTCACTTGCTGCTTCCATCATACACTCTTTGATGAAGTTGCCATCAGTAAACTGTGTTCCTCGTTCTGCCATCTTATGCACTATTTTGTAACTTGTATGAGTGACAGATTCATTTTCAGCAAACTTTCTCGTGAAGAAATCTCTTTGTGTTTCTAAACCACGTTTCATGGAATCATATTTCTCAGCGCGTAACTTTCCAGAAAACTTTAAATATGTTGATAGATGTTTTGTATCGTAGTGACGCCGAAGATTGTACTCTTTCAAAACGGCAACACTTTCGCTGCATATTACGCAATGGTTTTCTGGTCCTTTGTTTCCACAAAGAAGTACTTTACTCCCTATTCTTCACTGAAAACGCGACATTCTGGGTTCACTTTTCTTTTCTTAGTAGCCATAACGAAGGGTGAAGTACACAGGATCTGAAAATGAAAAAGACATTGAAGTAGAAATATAGTTAAAATACTATTGAAACACAAGAAAAGCAGAGGACCAGGGGTCACTGGTGAAGCTACGGCTCACCAAAGGTACATATAAAGTTTATAGGCACCTTTGGTAATAGAATATATCTCATAATAAGGTTTGCAAAATATATAAATAGGGCCGGCCTAAATAAGCAGCCTAGAGCAGAGTTTTTCAACGGGGGTTCCACGACTGGCATCCAGAGTTTCCGCCAGAACAGACCGAAATCGCCCAAATGCAACATTTCTGCCTATCTGGTTTATGACATGAAGTAGGACAGACACTTGGATAATCGCACAGAGTTCCTTGGGCAACGTAAACATTTGTGTAAGGATCTGCTCCAGCAGAAAGCTTGAAAAACTCTGGCCTAGAGACAGCTCGATTAACACCTTGACCGGCGCAAACATTACAATAAACAAGAAAATCTAGATACAATAATTTATAATTGAAAATAGTAAATTTAAGACACATAGCAGCAAGGAAGTCTCCTCACGTGTGAAGATCTGCTATTATTCTAAATTCAATATTTACATTTAAAGTGTATCACAACCTCTCGTGTTCCATACATTATATCAAGCAATTTCGAGTACCGTCGGCGGGCCGGATGAAATGACGTCGCGGGCCGGATCCAGCCCGCAGGCCGTAGTTTGGTGACCCCCCTGCTGTAAGACATGTTGGAGATACGACTTTAGTCTATGTTGTTGGTGACCGGGTGCCGCACTAGACGGAGTATGGTCAGCACAGCTAACTAAGGTCACAATGTTAATCTGTAACGAATAAATGGGAACATGCCTGCAAATAAAGGAAAACGTTACATCAACAAGCCGTCATTAAAAAAAAAAACACCGACTGAACGAACAGTAACATTACGGCATAATTATATGAAGTATATACATTTCTGAAACGTGTGTGCAATAATGACATGAAGAAATATCAGTAGGCCAATGAATGACCCCCCCCCCCCCATTTTTTTTTTTGGGGGGGGGGGTTAATTCACCCTTCCCCCCCCCCCCCCCCCCCCCCCCCCCGACACACAAAACTAGGTCAGCATGGCCGGATGGATAAGAACGCGTGTTCTTAAACATCCGGTGTATTAATGCCGAGGTTAGTTAGTTAGTTAGTTAGTCGACAGATCATCCTCGTTGCACATCGGACCATTCAGTCCATAAGTGCTCGGATCCCCTCCTCAGCAAATCCCGCAGCGTGTAGCGGCTAACGTCGCCAGTTCTGTGTTGGTTTATCAATCTTCTTTGGCTTCCTGCGTAGTGTTCTTGTTTGGCCACCCCTCTTTTAATTTGCTGCTCTCGCAGTCTGGCCATTGTTGTAGATTCACAGTCATCACTTGGTTCTTGCAAAAGTCTCACTTCTCGTAGAGCATTCAGAATGTCAGCCTGGTCCATGGCGCGTCCGCCCTCCACAGTAGCCTCACCTGCGAGCTTGTCAGCCCGCTCATTTCCTTGTACTCCCGCATGCCCTGGCACGAAGATGAAACTAATCTTTGCCAGCCGAGACCGCTTCAGAGGCAGCAACCATTCTCTTCGGATCGACCCCTCCTCTATCCTCTTGATCATGTTCATTGAGTCGCTAAGGAAACAAGCCCTAGTGAATGTCTGTGTCTCGAGCCATGTTATTGCTTTACTTACTGCCATGACTTCCATGGTCAGGCTACTTGTGGTTTCAGTGAAAGCACCAGAGTCCTCCTTCACAATTCTCCCTCCGGCCCGAGCTGTAAAGGCCCATGAGCTTCTCACATGTCGGACGACCGACCCATCTGTGTAGATGACCGCGTCACTGTCTAGCGAATTCTCGAAAATCAACGCTTGTACTTCAGCCTCCACAGCAGCCGGATTTTCTTGTCTGCATTTTCTATCTAGTTGGATGCAAACTGAAAAGGATGTGCAGAAGTCTGTTGGCACTTGCACCCACTCCTCGCCAGGTTCTAAGTCCTCAAGTGAACACACCTGTTGAAGAATGTCTTCGGCTTGACCCATCCACGACCGTCCTCTTTTTAACCTGCTGCCCTTCACCTTCCTAATTTCACTATGCAGTGGATGCTGTGTGTTTGCGTTAATTCTGAGGTAGGCGCGTGCCCTGCAAACTTGCATTCTCTCTTCAATGGTTGGAAAATCAAGAAGGTAGCGCATCGCCCTGCATGCTGTATCTCTTGTACATCCAAGAATAATGCGCATAGCTTCATTCTGTATCCTTTCCATCCTTTCTATCTGCTTATGGCTGAGAGTAAGGATTGCCATTGCATACTCCAAAACAGACATGACCAGCCCCTCGTACAGAAGACATAGATGGCGCTGCTCACAGTTTGCTGCCGCCATCACCCGCATCGCTGCCAAACCCCGCTTGGCCTTTGTTATCACCTGGTCTATGTGCACATTATAAGCAAGGCTTCGATCAAACCGTATCCCCAGGTAATTCATTGCCTGCGTTCTTTCCACCGTCTCTGAACACAGCATTACAGTTGGTGTTGGATTGTTGACAATATGATTATTCAACGAGAACCAAGTCACTGTTGCCTTTGTTGGGTTGACCATTGCCCCAGCTTCATCACACCAAGTACTTATGCGATTGAGTTCGGTTTGTAGTTCCACAGCAACCTCCTCTCTATCCTTACCCTGACGATACACTAAAACATCATCGGCATATGACAATGTCCTGCCAGGTCCAGTGATCTGCTCACTGGTGATTCTCACTGTGTAGGCGTTGAACAGTACCGGAGATAATGGTGATCCCTGTGGTAGGCCAGGATATATTGTTGTTGGTTCCGAAGTCCAACTGCCACATCTAAAAACTACTTTCCGTTGGAAGAGGGCTGCAGCGATCCAACTAAGGAGGAATGGACTTACGTTTAGTTCAAGAAGCTGAAACATTAAAAAATCCAGTGGTACTCTGTTGTATGCGTCCTCAAGATCAATCGCTGCAGCAACGGTTTCAGTGCCTGAGTGGAAACCTTCATAGACATCGTGGGCAAAGACTGCTGCATTGGTCCAGGTTTCTCTTTTTGGACGGTACCCACCCAGGGTAGGTGGGAAAACACCTTGCCACTCTAGTTGGCTTGATATTTGCCTGGCAATTACCTTCTCCAGCAGCTTGCCTATTGTATTCTGCATGGTTATAATTCGATATCCCTGAATTTTTTTGTGGTCTTTGTCAGGCTTCGGCAAGGGAATCAGATAGCTGTGTAACCATTCCTCCTTGATGCTAGCACTCCCTATACTGTTGTTATACATGTCTGCTAGTTTCTCTAGCTCATTGTCGGTACACCTATTTATGTCGTCGTATCTTATGCCATCAGGACCTGGAGCACTGTTTTTTGATCGTCGAAGCACAGCCTTGATTTCTTTCACTGTCACTGTGTCTTCATCCGAAGTGTTCTGGGCCTTGCATCTGTCTGAGGTGACCTCCTTGGCCAGATTCCGGCCTCCCATGTCTGTCTGGTTGCTCTGCTCAAGGTAGCGTTCAAAGAGGGTTTTGCCCTTGTCCTCGTCAGTCCTCTGCCAGATGAGGTCAGCACCTTGGAAGTCAGAAATGCTCTTATTCTTGACTACACCACTCATGCTTTTATGTAGTCGCCAGAACAATTTCAGTGACTTGTCTGTGCTTACTCTTTGACACACCTCTGCCCATTTTTCGCTTTTAACCACCTTGACCAGTTTTTTGAAATAGCTTACTTTTGTGTGCATCTCTCTTTCTAAGTGCAAGCAGGGACTAGGATGACCAGCTCTGTTCTTCTTGGCATTTTGCCATCTCCTTACAGCACTACGCTTATCCACCCAAGCCTTCTCCACCTCGAAACTCCACCACGGTGGCTGCTCCCAGCTTTTTTTCCTGCCCTGAAACGTTCTGCGCTTGTCACGTCTTATTTTACTCACCACATCTTGCCCTGTACTGTCATACTGGAACGTCTTTACCTTTAGCTTGTGCTGCCTGGTTCTGCCTTTCTCCACCAATATGCTGCATGGGTGGTGGTCGCTGCCATGGTGTCCTAGGACACCCCATCTACACACTGTAGTGAGTGAAGGTGAAACTAGCGCCAGATCAATAGCACTGTCCTCATCGCCTGGACGGCTTGCTGTCCTGGTGACACAGCCGCTGTTGATACAAACCAGGTCGATGGTTTCCAGTGCAGTCTCGAGCTCCTCCCCTTGTGTATTGGAGGAAGTGTTTCCCCATGATATGCCTTTAGCGTTGAAGTCACCACAGAAAATAGCATTTCTCTCGTGGCCTAATATGCCACTTAAGCACTGCCACTTCTGGGCGTCCACACTTGCATTGCGGGCATAAACATTAACCAATACGAATGGTATACTGGAATGAACTCTCAACGCCTGTATTTGCATATCGTCACTGTTCCAACTGGACATGTCTAGCTCTGACGCCACCATGCTGTCGCGAACGAGAATCGCCGTTCCCAGATGTCGTCTGTTGTAGAAACATTTGAAGCCGGCAATTCGGAGTAGCTGATCGCCCAGTCTCGTCTCCTGGAGTGCTACAATGTCGTTCCTGTAAACTAGGGTTTCTAAAATAGAGCCCCGTTGTTTTACACTGGCACAGTTCCAATATAGAATACGGATGTTCCTGAGTCCTAGACGGTGACACTTGAGTCTAAAACGTCTCAAGCCACCGCGCTTACCTGGCTTCTTTTTCCCTGCGCGGCTACCACGCCGCTTCGGTATGTTGACTGCTGATCGCTCGGAACACACACGTTGTTCCGCCATGTTGAAAAAACGTAAACACAGACTTTTGAGAACCACACACGCTGCTGAAAATTCACTCAAGGATGGCTTCGCTCGATGCACGAACTCCGTAGCACCCGCGCAGATCTTGAGTAGAAACTCCTGGTTTTACATCCTGGCACACCAATTACACGCAAGAAATGAATAAATCCATCCCCTACGCGAAAAAGTTAACGAACACAAAACAACACGACCGTCCGTCGCCATCTTGAAACCGGAAGCCTAATGCCGAGGTAATGGGTTCAACCCCTACACCGGACAGTTGGACTAAAATGTTTATCGTCCTTGACTTGGGGACGTAAATTACAAGTATCTCAGAAGTCGAAGTGGATCGCCTGATAGCGAGGGACATTGTTAATAGGGAAAGCTAATCCACACTCAAAATTCAGCCCAGCACTACTAGAATAGTGTGTATGGACTACGCTTTGTTTTAAAGCGAGGGAAAAATAAAAACAACAATAACAAAAACAACAACAGCAGCAAAAATAACAAAAATAAAACGAGAAGTTGACGGTTAACTGTACTAGAACCCGATAACAAGTAACAAAATGGCACAAATACAACTACACGAGAAACACTACAGCAAAATGTATGTATATAAGTTTCTCATCTGTTTCCATGTTGTAGACTCGACACGTGTGTGCTCGAATCCGCGTTTATGATGATAATAAAGCGGCTGGACGGGACACATTTCAGCAGAACTGATCCAGAACACCAAGGACCGAGATCTGTGTAGTGTCATGAAAGCCTACACTATTTGGCATGGCGTATGATGATTACCATGATGATGGTATCTTTCCTGTGAAGTAAACTAGGCAGGCTGAGAGAGGGATCATGCTGCATGGGCAACACTTTGTCTCTATAATTCAGCCCAGGCTGAGTTCTATTTTTGAAGCACAATGTAACAAACTATCGTCTGTCAAGACGGCAAGGTGCCAGTATCATAGTAGATAACTGAAATCAAGGACCACTGTGTTTGTTGCCAAGAGCACTGACCATCACACATGCTCTCACCTCCACGGCTGATTGACAAATAATGTAAAATTGGATAAATGCACACAGAAAAGAATAGTCATAGAGCGTGTGGATCCGGACAACTTGAAAGGGTTAGGCTTGTGCATTGGTCTGAAAGCACCAAAGATTAGCCACCATCTCAGCCTAAGCGGTGTCCTAACGACTTTCCTGATGTTGGCAGAAGAAATTAAGAAAGTCTATTGCTGATTCAAAACCTCACGCCCCGAATCTTGTCGAGAAAATACCACGCAGTTTGGGGACCAGTGACCTGTACCTACCACGATTTTAGTTTCCATGAGTTCAACTTTGAGCCGCCTTAGCCTGTCTATCTCGCCATTGTTATCTATCCACACCAAGCATCGTTTTGGCTAGAGCAATGACATTCCAGTGCTGAGGTCCCGGATATAATCTCCTGTTGAGGAGTTGTAGCGAAGGGGTTACCACTGTGCCTCGCAGTCTCGCATACCGCATACGAAACACAGGTGCAGGCGATATGGAAGCAGACAGCCTAGCGCTGGTTTTCGTACAATGGTATTGACTTTTGTCATTCATGAAGCAATGGCAAACTACTGAACTTAATCTTGCCTACGGAACGTAGGTATCCAAGATTTGTTGAGCATTGGATGAGAAGTACACTTGAAAATTGAATGATATTTGTCAAATTTTATGAGAAAAGAGCAAGAGGAAGACAAGGGGATTCAATACCTGGATGGCCTGGTTTAAGGCATTATCGGGGCTAGAACTCAGACTGATCGGCGATTCATTAGTGATCGAATGTGGTGACGAACTATGATAGCTCACGCTAAACAGCACGACAGATGATAGTGATAAGACTTATCGTGATGATGATGAGGTAAGACTAATTTGTTTGTAACAGTGTGGTCACAAAGGCCAAGATGCACCCTATGGGACTGCTAAGTTTGCCCAATGATAGCACGGAACCTACATACAAGTACGCAGAGGCCGACACCTCCGCTACCTCTAAAGCAGAGAGGAGCTCCTTTTTGTTTTAACCATGAGCGCGGTCGGACGAGTGTTCAACATCTGCGTTCGTCGACTGCTAAGTGAGGGAAATACTGGCCACCTATTCGTCCGTGCATTCCGGCGCATAAAAGTAAGCGTCCTATCACTTCATCGAACTATTCGTAGTAGGTTACTCATACACACCTCACAAAAATACCCTGACGGAACACCGTATAGCAGAAAATAGACTAAGAATAAACAGATAAACTATACACGTTCATCAATATATCAACTGATTCGTACCGCTGGCAGTTAAAATAGAGCAAGGTTCATCCTTGCTTCATGTGAAAATCATGATGTGGTTTTCTATGTCTGGAGGTAAGAAATTATTGATTGTACTAATAATGTCGGTGAACAGCTATCGATATTTTATGGTAACTCGTACAAGCGTGTTTCATATTTTATGTTTATACGCAATATGCCTATAACTCAAGCCATGTTGAGAAGCGAAGCACTTTTAGCAAATGAAATAAATTCATAGGCATTGATCGACACTCATGGAAGTAAAGAAAAGAAAGAGATTAGAGGACACACCAGACAATATACAAATTAAAAGCTATAGTGGCAACACGGAGAATGGAATCTTTCTCCTTCTAATGACGACCGTTCTTTGCTAACTGAACAAGTCGACACCATATACAAGTATACTAGACACCATAAAATAGGTGTCCCTAATAGCCAGGTATATCATCAACTTTAACACACAGCTATGAAATTGGACAGAATGGAACCAATCAATCATATCTCTTCTTTAAATATTCGTAATATACTAGACCCAACTTTACGGTTCCATTCGATATTTGACCTGTGTTTGGTTAATATACATTGATGTAACCTATAGTGAAATGTCAATGACTGGGCAAGAATTATGACCATATACTGTACTATAGTTCTGGGTTCAGGTGGATGATAGATCTGGCTAATTATGGCATCTTTTTAAGGGTGTCTAGTTGGCCGTCCGTGGTTAGAGGATAGTGAAACGCGCAATTTCATAATTCCTAGACATATAGATTCGGGGGTTCGAAATCAGCCGCGGAAATTTCAATGCAGACCACTTTGCGTTGATTTCTCATGTCACGAGACATCGGCCATTCAGAAAGCAATGGCAAACAACTGAAATAACATTGCCTAGTAAACCACACACAGCTGGGGTCGATTGCAACGTCCTGCAAAGGACATACAACACGCTTTTAGTTGGCCGAGTGTCGTAATACATTTGTTTCTTCAGTAAGGAAATGCTGCTTGGAGTCGACAGGTTTGAATCACGGTGTGGCCGATAGCTTTCAAGTTTTATAATATCCAGCGTATTCTTTCATCTCTAAGTCTTACCTCTACCTCTAAGAGTGTCGATAAATTGCGGCGAATTTAATTCTCGTGTTTTTCGATGACCGAGATGCTCCACAGCAACTTATATGTTTGCCTATTGTACAAAAGGTCGACCTCTGTAGTGATGGAAACATCAAAATGTGGGGTTCTATAGCGATTGACACCTCAAAAGTTGCTCCATAGTGATTGACACGTCAAAAGATGGAACTCTATGGTGATTGACACGCCATAGGGTGATGCTCTGTAGTTGCTGACACTCAAAGACACGTCTATAGTGATTGGCACGTCAAAAAATGGGGCTATATAGCCATTGACACATCTAAAGATGGAGCTCTACAGTGATTGACATGTCAAAATGTTGTGCTATATGATGATGACATGGATGTGAGTAATGGTTTCGTCAATTTCGCAGTCATTAAAGAAGAAGATTAGGCCATTGGCTCAAGTGCTATAGTGACATTCTTAGAGTATTGTGCTGTACATAGAATATCCACATAGCACTAGGGACACGGCTAGAGTACCAACAGGGAAGTACTACCATAACTATGATGCTGAAATTGAGGCAATCAAGATAGCCACAGAGAATTTACTAAATACCCCTTATAATGTTGGAGCAGTTGAAGATTGTACCCAGGTATTTGTATGTTTCCGTTCTTGTAATGGTCATATTATCTATTTGTACGTGGCCAGAGTATTTAGCCGTTCCTTCTCTTGAAATTACCACCCACCCACCCACCCACACACACACACACACACACACACGCACATGCACGCACACACGCACGCACGCACGCACACACACACACACACACACACACACACACACACATGTATATATGATTCCCAGTGACTCAAGTGGCAACTAGCTGTAATAATATGCCATTGTTAAGCATTCTTGTTTATTGCATATTTGATGTCGTTGATATTTGTGTGTGCCTATTCGCCATCGATGTATTTCATTGTCAACATCACTGCTTTGTTGTTGATACGCGTGTTTTGAGTTTGGGAATCTACGTGGCGAAGTAGTCAAGCCGCCAGACTCGCACTCCGCAGGTTGTGGGTTCGATTCCAGGCCGCGTCCTTCAGTTCACGAGTTAATTTTTTTCGGAGACTGTGGTTCGTCACTGGAGCTACGGAGTTCGTGCTTTGTGCGACGCCTTCCGCGCTGCGGAAAGAGACCGAGCCACATGGGATCGAAACCCGATGTAATGAAGTCGACCCTGTTGACGTTTAAGCTACTTTTTTTAAAGTTTCAGTTTTCGGTATCCATAAGTTAAAGTTAGTGGCAATTTTTTTTTACAGAATGTCGCAATCAACCCCGGCATTTATTGGCTGTTTGTAATTGTTAAGGCAATTTTACGATATGTAGTTAGCCATAGTTTTCTGTACGGCCAACGCTCATACCATTGTGAAAATCAAAAGATATCTGCTTTCAAATCACCTTCGGCTGACTTCGAGTCCGCTATGTCTGGATTGTGAAACCACCGTTAGGCCATTGAAGCCAACACAGCGTGATAAATCCGAGGATAAAAGCTCTTATAGCATGATAAACCTGAGGATAAAAGCTCGTATAGAATGATAAATCTGAGGATAAAAGCTCTTATAGCGTGATAAACCTGAGGATAAAAGCTCGTATAGTGTGATAAACCTGAGCATAAAAGCTCGTATAGTGTGATAAACCTGAGGACAAAAGCTCTTATATCGTGGTAAACCCGAGGAAAGAAGTTTTTACAGCATGATAAACCTGAGGACAAAAGCTTTTACAGTATGATAAACCTGAGTATAAAAGCTCTTACAATGTGATAACCCTGAGGATAAAAGCTCTTACAGCATGATAACCCTGGGGATAAAAGCACTTACAGCATGATAAATCTGAGGGTAAACGCTCTTACAGCATGATAAAAAAAATGTTAGTTGCATATCTTGTACTGACTGTTCGTTTTACTGGCTGTTCGGAATTACTGGGCAAGTTTACATTAAGTAGTTTGCCATTTCTTTCTGAACGACCGGCACCCATAGCATTTCATAAAAAAAACTAACACAGCTGTATTTCGAACGAGATATGCGGGATTACGAACTGCTTCCGTAACTCTTCGCCGCGTTGCCGGCTATAGCACGATAAACCTGATGATACAAGCTCCTACAATGTGGTTGAAATGTAGAACCAAGTGTGTGAGGTGAATTCGTCAAAGCGCCCTATAATATATAGCTTAGAGAGCCGATATAGAGTCCTTGAACATAGTGACAATGTGAATACTTTTGAGCGAGTTAGCAAGTGAAGCCGCAAGTGACTTAAATCTTTGTACGGCTCGGAGAGTTATAGATAGCTCGAACGGTGTTCCATACAAGCTTGATGTACGTTCATGAAACAAATAAGCCATATCTACGCTCACGCCTAGCGAAGTTTTCAAGTGTAGCCAAGTTTAGCGCAATGTTGACATCTTATAACATTTGTTATCACACAATTATACGACAGTGGCCGTTGTTTGTTTTTGGTTACAGATCACTGTCATTCCAAGTGGCTATATCCTTAAGTGCCCCAGTCTCATCCTGCAGATCACACACACAAGGAGAATCTCAGTACACCGTACGAGAGTCGTGCCGCAAAAGGAGATCTAAATGTATATAGTCTAGCCACTTTAGAAACATTTTCTTAATTGCTTTTTAATTATATAATCTGCACGTGATGCACTATCGCCGCTACTCTTCAATCTGGCTCTAGAGAAAGTTGTAAGGAGGGTAAAGGAGGAATGTGTTATTGGAGGAACATCCAAGCTGCTTGGTTATGCAGATGATATAGATATTATAGAGGAAAATGAACAAAAGACATTGGAAATATTGACTCACTTAAAGGAAAAAGCCCATCAGATGGGGCTGGTTATCAACCAAGATAAGACAGAATATATGGTAATTTTAAGAGAAGGAGTGGCTAAAAACTCTGGCCACATACAAATAAATAATATGACCATTAAAAGAACGGAAACATACAAATACCTGGGTACAATCTTCAACTGCTCCAACATTATAAGGGAAGAAATACAAACTAGAATCAATTCTGGAAATAAGATATACTATGCACTACAACATCTACTAAAATCAAAGGCGCTATCTCGTAACACCAAGATCACAATATACAAAACACTGATCAGACCAGTTGTGCTGTATGGCTCTGAAACCTGGAGTACAACGAAAGGAGACGAAGGCTTGCTACAAACCTTTGAAAACAAAGTTTTAAGAAGCATCTTTGGACCCATTAGGGATACACAAAGTGGAGAGTGGAAAAGAAGAAGTAACAAAGACATTTATGATATGTTTAAGTCCCCGCGAATCACTGGTATCATGAAGGCTAATAGACTACAATGGCTGGGGCATATAGAAAGAATGGAAGATAATAGGGAAATAAAACTCGCTTACACTCAGGAAATAAATGACCGTAGACCCCGAGGTAGACCAAGAAGACGGTGGAGAGATAATATATATACAGACCTACAAGCACTTGGAATCAACGACTGGCAAGAGAAGGTCAACCAGAGAGACGAATGGAGACGGATTGTATCTGCAGCAAAGTACCTCAATGCTCGGAATGCTGAAGAAGAAGAAGAAGAATCTGCATAGTTGGATACCTCTTGAAAAAAAAAAAACAAATCCAACGGTACCTTATTCAAGTCTGTAGGTCAATTTTAAGCCGAGATATTAAATGTTTATGTCAGTTTATCATTTAATATAGAGATATAGAAATAAAGACGATTTTGACCTTTTCACTTTTTGTTACCCTACCTACACTCACACAACTGTTGGTTACACTCATGACAAGTGAGATTAACACAGCCGAACATCTAACTCAAGGACAGATAACTATTGCCAGTTTAAACACACACACACACACACACACACACACACACACACACACACACTCACACACACACACACACACACAGATATATACATCTCCACGTCATGCTGTGATGACGCCAGACAGCGCGAACTGAGCAGTCTTGTCAACGCGAGGTCGCCAGCGTAGATGCATTTTGACAAAAGATGTTCCGTTGGAAAGATGAAAAATTATCAATGATCCCGATCTAGTAGAGTGATGAAAAATTACACATAAATACTATAATGGATGTTGAATGCAAATATGTATTTATTATCATTGCCGTCGCTCTGAATAGTCCATAAGAATATTAAATGTTCAATGACTTTTAGCAACGACCTTACCTGTGTAAGTATGTAAAGGACTCAAGGAGTATGCTTAGTAAGGTGGAGGAAGAAATGTTTTATGTGGAATGGCTTTCGTCGCTTCAGAGGTCACACAATTGTGAGAATTGTATGGATTTTTTGTCTTGGTCATGCGGAGGAGGGGCGGGGGAGGACGAACAGGCTGATAGGCTGGCAGGAAATGCACCTCTTGGTGGTAGATTACCCATGGACAAGGGAGAAGTGACCGAACGCCTGTGAGACCAAGTAGAGAAGACGGGGAACAAACTGAGAACCCGTATGTGGAAAAATAGCATTGCGGGGGGGACGGGGACGGCAAGGGTGCTGGAAGAATCTCTAAACTGAGAGGGAAGACCAGGAGAACTTTCAATCAGATAGCGCTTAGAACGATTAGTAGTATGATTCTTCGCTGGCTGTTGAACGAGGGGACGGGGCGCGTGTAGGAATGTCCTGAGTGCAGTTATGTTGGTTCGTAGCTCAGCTCAACTTAGCAACTCAAAGGACCCCATCTCATACCTTAAGGCCCTTAGGCGTATGTTGTCAGACCCATATTTTTACAGTCCACTCGACACTCATTGGCTGATGTTGTCATTACCACACCAGCCTCCCTTACTTCCCAAGACATTTCCTGCTACTTATTTTAGCTGGGTTGACCTGGGAGCCCAGGTCAATTTTAAAGATTCAAACCCGCTGTAAGGCTGATTGACCCCATAACCACCGTTCCAGCAGGCGAGCATCTAGCCACTCACTACCGCGACTAACTTTACCCTTGGCTAGCTGAGAATTGAAGATCTACAAATTGATGGAAAAGATCTTAGACTTGTAAAAACATATATTGGAAACAACAAGGTGCCATAAGGATTGATAATGAAGTGGGACAATATCAGCCTATTAAGAGACGTATGAGACAGGGATGTGTAATGTCTCCAGATCTTTTTTCCCTGTACAGTGAACATATTTTCAGAAATATAGAAGATATGGAAGGAATCAACATTGGGGGATGATACATCAATAACATTAGATACGCAGATGATACAGTTTTGATTGCAGACAATGAACAAGACCTGCAAAATTTAGTAGATGCGGTTGTTGCACACAGTGAACAATTGGGGTTAGAATTTAATTGTAAGAAGACACAGATTATTCACTAGGAAGGAAGAAATACCACAATGTAATATACAAGTAAATGGGCATATTCTTAAACAAGTGAATCGGTACAACTATATCGGAACAGTCATAACATCTGATGAGAGATACCTTGAAGAGATTAGAACAAGAATTGCCATAGAATTGCCATGGCGAAGGTAGCCTTTTGCAAATTAAAAACATACTGAGCAATAAAAAGATATCAATTGAAACGAGAAAAAGAGTGTTGAAGTGCTACATAGAACCTGTACTTTTATATGGATGTGAGGCGTGGACAATGAGCAGACAAGCTGAAAAACATCTGATGGCTGTGGAAATGTGGTTTCTGAGGAAAATGCAAAGAATACCATGGACAGATAGAAAAACCAACGAACGAGTCCTTCAAGAAGCAAATGAAGATCGTAAACTGATTAGAGACATTAGATGTAGACAGTAAACATTTCTGGGCATGTTATGAGAAGAAATGAATTGGAGAACTTGGTGACAACTGGCAAGATCGAAGGGAACAGACCAAGGGGAAGACCAAGAATTAAATACTTGGATGGCTTGGCCACGTGGCATGGTCGAGACAGAAACTCGGCGCTGAACCACGACTCTGGTGATCGAGTTAGATGGCAGAACATGACCGCCCACGCTTACCGGCATGGCACATAATGAATGAATGAAGCTGGGAATTCCCAATGATTTCTCTCCAGGATGCACACACTGCAGTCGGTGTGTGCTGTTTCTTCATATCTGCTAGCAATTTTAGTTTTCAATTGGAGATACGAAATTTAAAAAAAAAAAAGCGTATACTTACTTCTCGTTCAGAAAGCAATGGCAAATTACTGAACGTAACATTGCCTAGAAAACTAACCGTGGTTTGGGGTTGATCGCAATTCCTGCCCAGGCCATGCAAGATTTTTTGTTGTTGTTGACAATAAAATTGATAAATGGAATCGTGCTTTCAACTGGTGAACAGACATAGAATAGAAATGGCAAGAACTATATTATGTTGCGTGCCATTTATCTATAAACAACAAACTGGATAGGTTTTGAACATGAACACAACTCGTACCAGAAGCATCACAGCAGATATGTATTCACACGAGGTAAATTGTCACGTGTCAGCTGGCTTGGGACTTAGCAGATATTTCAGGAGCGCACGAGTACAGAGAGGAACATCAATGTGACAAACTTGTGTGGATTGCTAACCTTGTTATCTACGGCTGGTAGTGTCAGAAAGCCATCTCTTTACAAGCGTAGTCGAGACACGTTGGTGTCCTCTTACTTATGATCCTGGTGTGATTATTTATATATTTGACTCGTAAGTATGCCACTTGTACTTGCGTTTTTGTGAAGTTGGCCAATTTCACTTTTCGTTTCTTATTGTTGTTGATTTGCTCGTTAAATTCAGTGAGCGTGTAAAATACGTGTAGATTTAATTCTGTCTACATAACGCTCTGTAAATGTAGTGAGCGCGTAAAATAGTGTAGAGTTAACTCTGCCTGCCTCATGCTCGTTAAATACAGTGAGCTTGCAAAATACGAGTAGATTTAACACTGTCTATCCCTTGCTCGGCCTAGGGGTTAAACGACTTTCTCCGTAATCCCATTTATCCACGTAGAGTAACGAGGCGCACGAGAATTGGTAGCGGTTCTCGCCGCGTTGGTGACTTATGAATTAAGTGAGCCAGCCGCTCAGAAAGCAATGGTAAACTACTGAGCGTAATCTTGCCAAGAAATCAACAACAGCGGTAAAATGCTGGTGTTGACAGCGATGTCCTGTAAAGGATCAATCAATCAGGTGCCGTCTCCGCAATGAAGGTTGGCTGCAATGGATCTCCAACACTGTCTGTCTCTTGCCTTGACTGTACATTCTGTCAGGCTGATGTTCGTCCATCTCTTGATGTTATCCTCCCACTTGTATCGTTGTCTACCTCTTGCTCGCTTGCCCTCAACCTTGCCTTCCAATATGGTTTTTATAAAAGTATCATGTTTTTTAACGTGGCCAAAATATTTCACTTGTCTCCTCTTTATTTCTTTCATCAACTCTCTCTTCATTCCCAGTTTTTCTAGGACCTCTGCATTTGATTGGTTTTGTTTCCACGAAATACGACCTATTCGTCTGTATATCCACATATCCAGGGCTTTATGCGACTTTCTAGTTGCTTGTTCAACGTCCAGGCTTCCGAGCCATACAGTAGCATTGAATATACGTAGCATTTGACAATTCTCATTTTTAATGCGTTATTAATCTCTTTAGATGTCAATACTGATTTCATGCCGTTGAAAGCATTTTTGGCCATCCCTATTCTCTTTTTGATTTCCATTTCACTTCTGCCATCATCGGTTATTATATGTCCAAGATAAGAGAAACTTGTTACTTGTTCTAGTATCTGCCCGTTTACTGTGATGTTCATTGATGACCTTTCCTTTTCATTGCTAATTATCATAGTTTTTGTTTTTTGGATGTTAGTATCTAAGCCACATTCTGCACTGTGCCTGTTTACTTCTTCCACTAGGTCTTGCAACTCTTGCTCACTTTCTGCTAGTAACACGGTATCGTCAGGATACTGTAAAGGATATGCGAATTTTTTTTAAAAATCTCTTGCTGGTTAAATTTAGTGAGCATGTAAAGTACGTGTAGATTTAGCTGTCTGCCCCATGCCCAGTGGCGGACTGGCCAGGGGGTCAGCTTGCCTGATGGCAAGTGGGCTCTGTATGCCCCTAACTGATTAAGTTCCATGGGATGATTAACTGTCTTCGGCGACTTTCCGTATCTGCCAAGGGCTTATTATATATAGTGGTTTTCTCTCTACAACTCCCTTTAATTTCTTATATATTACAACATGCCAGCTGCAACAATAACACCTTTACAGTCATAACTGTGACGCTACAACATTAACAACTTTACAGTCATAACTGTGACACTGCCATTTCCCTCATCTATTGTTGTTATGTTCAAACCTCCTTTATTGTTTGCAACTGAATCTGTTAAACATTAGACAGTGTGTTAAAATTCCCCCCTCCCCCCCCCCTCGTTTACTCGTTCGTTCACTTTGAACTCCAACGTAATCCCCACATGTGCTGCTACAACTAGTAGTTCCTACTACTAGTACTGGTAATTCAAGTTACTGGACTGATTTTGCGTGAGGGTTAGCTTTCCCTATTACCATTGTCCCTCGCCATTAGACAAACCCTTCCCGGTCTTCAGAAGTATTTATAATTAACATCGCGAAGTCAAAGACGAGAAACCATTTAATTCAATTTTGCGTTGTTCTTGATCAAAGTTGCTATAACCGATAACTCGGACGTGTTTGTGTGTTTTACAGTAAGTAAAGTAGAGGGCGGTTTGACAGCCCTGGAGGCGCACTGCTAGACTAACATTGTTATACACCAATGACATCAATATCACGCTGGCCGTCGTTACTTCCTAAGACATTTCCTTATATCTATGTTAAATTGGGAGCTTAAACATTCGAATCCGCCCCGATACGGATTTGAACTCAGGAAGGGGGCCGCCAGGCGAGCGTCTGGTCACTACTCTACCTCGGCTAGATACTACTCTACCGCGGCTAGTCAACATGTTTTAATGTATTATTACATTTCTTAGTCATTATTTTATTTTTATTCATTTTTCCGATTGTGATTTCTGCTCACCTGGCCCGAGCGCCTCGTAAGGTATATAGTTGTTGTGCTTGTTGTTTCTCAGTATATTCTTAATTGATGTGCTTGCTGTTTCTCAGTATCTTGTCTGGCAGACATGCAACACAATGTTTCAGCTTTCTCTTATGCCTGTGCCAACTTTGGGCTCAATATCAACCTGGAGAAGACTGTAGTTATGTACCAGCCAGCTCCAGGAAATAATCACACCGTGCCGAATATCAAGGTGAACGGTCACAGACTAAGCGTTGTGGACAAGTTCACCTATCTTAACATCACTGTGTCACAAGTTGCCACAACTGATGACGAAGTGAATGCAAGAATCTCCAAGGCCAGTGTGGCCTTTGGCAGACTGTAAAAGAACGTATGGGATAGAAATGGAATAAGCCTACAAACCAAGCTGAAAGTCTATAAAGCAGTTGTATTATCCACACTGCTGTATGCTTGTGAAACATGGACTCTTTATCAACGACATGCTAGGAAATTAAACCGCTTCCACATTATCTGCCTTAGGAAGCTATTGAAGATTAAATGGCAAGACAAAATCCCTGACACTGAAGTTCTAGAAAGAGCGTCCATGCCCAGTATCCACATTCTATTAATGAAGAATCAGATTCTCTGGGCTGGTAACTTAACTCGTATGCCAGATCACAGGTAATACCATGTAGTTTCTTAGTAAGATCTTAATATACCTTGTTTCTCAGTAGGATCTCAATATACATTGTGTGTTTTTTTCAGTTTACAAACTAGGTACTTTTTCTGTTGGCGATAGAAAACGTATCAAGAAGTGGAGCTGGTCTCATTTCCTGATAAAGCTGTGACAAATGTAATTTCAAACCCAGTTATCAATCTTTAGTGGATCTCCTTTGCTTAATCAACATTAACACATTGATATATGATATGATATACAATCCGCGCATGCAAAGAGCGAAATATTATGTTCACATATGTACACTTAATGCTTTCTGCCTATCCTCATACCGACCCGTTTGTGTGTTTGACATTCACGCGCTTGATGCTACCAAACTAGGCCACGATCGAAACAATTCGTGCTGCAGTTAACAGTTGTTTTGCTAGTTGGCTGTCATCGATCTATTTAAACACTTCTTGCATCATGATAAAAAATCAATATTTTACATCCGAGATAGCGTTTTCCTTTCCTACCACGTAAGGGGTCTTATCTGGTTGTCGTACATAATCAATGGCCAGCCGTTCGACATCACCACCAAATATGCGCGCAGCAAACGTATGTGCAATCGTTCTGTTCTGCAGGTAAGACGTACAGTAATAGATTTGTTTCCACCATTGCCTTCATAGGTTCCTGGCTTGAAATAGTTCGCAATGTTGTGTCGCGAATATAGTTTGTACAATTATTTGTGGCTTGATGGAATGTGAACAATGTAAACGTATTCGAAATGTGAGCAAATGTTGAATCCAGAAAAGTATTCGTGATTAATAAATACATCTTCCGTGGGTTACTAGGACTTATACAGGAAGCAAAGAATCGTAACACTGTAACCTAACATACATGACGTAAGAGGCGACTAAGGCGGGTTGGCTTGGGACTGGCTACCTCATCCCCTAGAAATCTTAACCATAAAACTAAAATTAATCATGTACAGTCTACACAGGGCTTGGTGAGAGTTCCATCAGGGTCTGTGCTCTTCTGGGAGAGGACATGGAGAAAGCAGCGGCGGAGGAGAAGTGGACGCTTAATAATTTGTCACGGTGAGATGTGTTGTGCAACAAAGGCGATCTGCCATGCTGTCGTGGGTCGCCAGGAGAGTACATCCACATTAGTTCCTGAAATATGTCTAGCTGGATGGCAAACATGCATCTACTGCACGGTGCAGTGAAGGAGACGGGGGAGGAGGAAATTAACACAAGGAAATCACCATGAGATGGTGAGTTAATATTTCACAACACAAGCGAGAAACTGTCTTGCTGGCGTACACTCACGACAGTTCCTGAAAGATAGTCCAATTGGACGGCAACGATACATCCCTCCTTCAGGTCTTTGGGTTGAAGCAAAGACTGGCGACCACGACTCTCTAAGCTTCTCTGTATTCTGATATCTGGTAAGGTGGACGTCGTTTACAATATTAAAGTAAAGACCACTGTACACTGTACACGTAATGAGCATGTGGTGCTAGACCCATATTATAGACCAATCGACACTCGGTGGGTAAAATGGTTAGTGTCACACCGGCCGACTTTACGTCCTAATATTTTTCTGGAACCCAATTTGGGATGGGTATGCATGAATGCCCAGGCCAATTTTATAAATCTACCCCGTCGGGGATTCGAATCCATAACCACTGGGCCAGTAGACTAGAGTCCAGCCACTACGCTACCTCCGCTCACACACATTATAATCTGAAGTACATGCAAAGAATATCATAGATGGACACAAACACAGACGAGTCAATTCTTCCAGAAACAGGATCGTAAATTGAATAGAGAAATTAGACGTAGAAATTAATATTTTAGGGCATATAATGAGATATAAACTTGAAAACGTTGTCTACTTTCAATATTGACGAGAAAATAACGAGGGGAAGACAGAGAGATGACTACCCGGATGGCTCGGCCACGTCGGGGAAAGAACTCAGACCTGGTCTGTGACTCTGGTAATCATCAGAGATGGCCAGTCATGACCGCTCACGCCTCTCAGCGTGACACGTTATGACGATGGAATATCACGAATAATAAAAAATGCCGTGATTTGAAAGCAGTGTGTGGTGTGTTCTTCTGCGTGATAGCGAACGCTAAATAATGAGTAATGAAATGGCAAAGAAAGTGGGGACAGTGGAGATATGGTTGTTTGAAAAGAAATGTTGAGAATATCGTGGACAGAAGAAACGTAACCTCGAGGTAGTGATTGCTGCGTGTTGCACAACAATTAATTAAAACCACAAGGACAAGACCTATGAAATTTATGAAGCGTATTAAAAAAGGTTGGAATGGTGAAATTAGCCTTTATTAGGAAAATACTACCCAAGAGAGTCGGAGACAGATTTATGTGGAAAGCTTAACTGATTCAATGCAGAAGGATAATATATTGCCAAATGTAACATCCCATTTCGACAGAAGGACGATATATCGCGATACGAGGGTCATCGGGCTATTTGTTTTCTTTCGCGGTATTTTCCGCAACTTCAATGCTCAGCGAACGGAAATTAACATTATAATACTTGGTGATTTGATTGTGTACAATGTTTGATCCAAAATTGTGTACAATATTTGGTCCAAACTTATTTTCTGTTTGGCATTGAATCAGTTTAAAAGCCTGGCAACTAGCCAAAGTGTTCACGAGTACCACACCAACTCTGTCAGATTATCAGACAACAGAGAGGGGAGTCAGTGCTGTTGATGCCTGTCACAGACCAGGCATGTGAAGAGAATAGTCAATGTCGTTGATGCCCGTCACAGACCAGGCATGTGAAGAGAATAGTCAATGTCGTTGATGCCCGTCACAGACCAGGCATGTGAAGAGAATAGTCAGTGTCATTGATGCCCGTCACAGACCAGGCATGTGAAGAGAATAGTCAATGTCGTTGATGCGTGTCACAGACCAGGCATGTGAAGAGAATAGTCAGTGTCGTTGATGCCCGTCACAGACCAGGCATGTGAAGAGAATAGTCAGTGTCGTTGATGCCCGTCACAGACCAGGCATGTGAAGAGAATAGTCAATGTCGGTGATGCGTGTCACAAACCAGGCATGTGAAGAGAATAGTCAATGTCATTGATGCGTGTCACAGACCAGGCATGTGAAGAGAATAGTCAATGTCGTTGATGCGTGTCACAGACCAAGCATGTGAAGAGAATAGTCAATGTCGTTGATGCCCGTCACAGACCAGGCATGTGAAGAGAATAGTCAGTGTCGTTGATGCCCGTCACAGACCAGGCATGTGAAGAGAACAAAGTCAATGTCTTTGATGCCTGTCACAGACCAGGCATGTGAAGAGAACAAAGTCAATGTCTTTGATGCCTGTCACAGACCAGACAAGTGAAGAGAACAGAGTCGATGTCTCTGATGCCTGTCACAGACCAGACAAGTGAAGAGAACAGAGTCGATGTCTCTGATGCCTGTCACAGACCAGACAAGTGAAGAGAACAGAGTCAATGTCTTTGATGCCTGTCACAGACCAGCCAAGTGAAGAGAACAGAGTCAATGTCTTTGATGCCTGTCACAGACCAGACAAGTGAAGAGAACAGAGTCAATGTCTTTGATGCCTGTCACAGACCAGACAAGTGAAGAGAACAGAGTCAATGTCTTTGATGCCTGTCACAGACCAGACAAGCGAAGAGAACAAAATCAATGTCTTTGATGCCTGTCACAGACCAGGCATGTGAAGAGAATAGAAGCAACATCTTTAGCGTGACAGGGGTATTACGTGCGAGAGGCTCGATTCATTGCACTGGGTTTTGTCGTAAGGCTCGGCCTCTTTCCACATAGCTGCCTGCCGAAAGCGTCGCACAAAGACCCCGTATCTCCAGTAACGACCCCTCCCCCCCCCCCCCCCAGAAGTCTCCGATATATTGCACGGGTGAATCAAATGACGGAGTTCAGAAACGAACCCACAACCTTCAGAGCTCGAAGTTGGCGACTTAACCACTTTTCCGTGCGTAACAATGACAGAAAACTGTCGCCTAAGTGAGAATAGTTTTTTTATCGCCACATTTGAAAACTAAACGGCTAAATTATATGAACACTGTAGAGCGGAGAGGTTAAATGAGGAGAACATTACAAATATCAATATTGACTTGGTAAACGGCGTTCACTAACTGCATGCCAGCTGTCCTGAGAGTCGTGCGAAAACTGTCACACATGTGTCCACGGGTTCATTAACCGAAGACTTCTCGGCTGCTGAGACCGCGGCATGTTTGCGCGATGTTTACAGCTTTCTGAAATTGTTTTGTGATTACCCAACATAGGTAGGCCATTACGGGTAAGTCTGCTTGTTGTGTGTTTCCCGTATTGGCAAGTGTTTCATCTTTGTTGTGTACACAATCGTTGTTCGGTAAAGTCAATTGATGTTCTGTGTAAAAGACTTCTTCGGCTGGCTAGCACACATGCTCCGTGCTCAAAGACAGTGGGAGCGTTCCACGATTCCCCGACATACCGAGTTCAGGATTCGAATCTGCCACAGACGACTTAGAAGCAGACCGTCCGGCGTTAATTTTGATGGTGTAAGCGTTGGTCCTTCAGAAATTAATGGAAAGCTCCTTATTCTTCTTCTGCCCTTTATCCCCCATTGGGGCACAGGCCCTCAACCAGACAAGGACAAGCTAACTCCTGCAGCTCACTCCATGTTTTCTCAATATTTTTCTCTTCTTCTGCCCTTTATTTCTCATTACCGCATAGACCTCCAACCAACTTACACTGAGTTCTATTATTTTGCTGTCGCCTGCAACTCATTAAATGTCTTTCCTTTATTATTCTTGATCTCTAATTCTCTTCATTTTTTTTTTGGGTGGGGGGGGGGGGGTGTGGGGGGGGGAAGGGAGGGGTCTTTTTAAACAATTTTTTTTAGATTTCATTTTACTTGACCCGTGTGTTCCAGAGAATAGACAGTCGATGTTTACAAGTTTCGGGTTTTCTCAATGCACTATCCAGCGGCAACAGTTTTACCCGTTCCTCAACCCTTTGATTCACTGAAATCGAGTTCTCTTCCTAAACGCCACATTAGTGATTCTGTCACGCCATAGTCCTTCTGTTCGCGCAAGCGCCGGTTTAATGAATGAATGTGTGTAGTTTGTTAACAACTGTTTTAGTTGTTCTCCGTGTTTCTAATTCAAAACGTAGTACCGATCTAACGATGGAGTTAAATATAATAAGCTTGGCACTCGGTTTCATTTCTTCTGAATTAAAGTTTTTCCAGTGCCTCGAAAGCTTATTACATTTGTATTCTTATAATAATATCTCTATCAGTTCACTCCTTTTTTTCTTTTGCAACCTAAATAGGTGTATGATTGCATCTCTTCACGTGAGTTTTCACCAGATTATCGTTTGCTATATTCTCATTATCTTTATTTCCCCTTTGCATGTTTAGACATAACCGTTGTGGCTTGCCATCAAGTGTGTTAAGGTTATCGTGCATCTCATATCGTGTGTGGGATAGAAGAGCAATGTCGTCACTGATGTTCAGACCAACAGACTATTCTGAGAGTCCATGCAAGTCTATTTCTGGCGGTAGTTATTGTCATCAAAAGTCTATAGTCAGTAAGAATAATAAAGGTGACAAAATGCATCCTTGTGGCACTCCTTTTTTATTACAAAAGTATCTGTTAGTTTTCCGTCGTGAAGAACTAATTTTATAACGCTATTCTTGCTCTTATTAACTGATTAGGTATCAAATAAGTAAGTAAGATTGGACCAAACATGGTACATAATCAAATAAACAAATATTATAATGTAAATGTCCGTTCACTGAGCATTGAAATTGTGGATGATATCACGAAACAAAACAAATAATACGATGGCCCTGGTATGATGATACATCGCCCTTCTGTCCAAACGAGGGTCACATTTGGCGATATATTATCCTTCGGCATCGAATCAGTTAAGTTCATGATTTTCATTTAGATCCAAAAATGCATCATCAATTTCCAAAGAGATCCCCATCAATGCTGCTAAATTCCTTCTCATAGTCTACAAATGCAAAACAAATAATGATGGCGAGCTCAATGTTTGCATCGTTATTATACGTAACGTGACATTTTGGTCACTGCAGTTTGTTTGGTCAGAAGCATGTCTGTTCATCCCTTAATTGTGTGTCAATAGCATCTCTTAATCTCACCAAAATAATCCTGCTTATTTTCCCAGTAACTGACAATCATATTATTCCTCTAAAATTTTTAGAATCCAGCCGGTCCCCGCTCTTTGGCTACTTCACCGCTTCTCTCTCTCTCTCTCTCTCTCTCTCTCTCTCTCTCTCTCTCTCTCTCTCTCTCTCTCTCTCTCTCTCTTCTTTCTCTCCCTCTCTCTCCTCTCCTCCCTTCCCATCTCCTATTCTTCCCACAGCCTGCTGGTATTTCTCTTCTGTGTCCTATATAAACCATATCTGAATTCAGTTGAAGTGTCTATTTTGGCTTTGATAGCGTCTTCAGCCCATTTGTTTGATATGACCATTGTTAACTTCCCATTACTATTTTTGATATGTTCACCTGGATTATTCTATTGTCCTAGTATTGTCCTTGTGGTGCTGAAGTTTTCTCCTGTTTACTTTCACCGCTGCTACTCGTGCCTCTCATTCTTGGGTATCTAAACGTCTTTTATCCGTCCTTATCCGCTTTCTAATGTCTTTATTTGTCTCTGCGTATTTTACCAGGGCTCTGGTCTGTAGCAGCTCTGGTTTTGCTATCATTTACATCTTCTTTTATTTTTTTTTCTTTCTTCTTTTTTCTTGAGGGTTTCCTGTAATATTCATCTTTTGTTTTTGTTCTTTATTTTCTAAGGACTTCTATACATGATTCCAATTGCTGCCAAGAATCTTCGGCCCTCACTTCGTAAAATAACAGCTGCATTATCTAGTACTTATAACAGACTGTAACTATCTATCATTACCTAGTTTCTTGATTCCTGAGATCCTACATAACATTGATTTATTCCCTGATGTGTATTTCTTGAGTTTCAACTTAATGTTACTTATCAGCTGATGGTAATTTGAGCCTACATCTGCAGCTCTAAAAATGTTCACGCCATGTAGAGATTATGTACATTTCTGGTTAATACAGATATTACCAGTTTGATTCCTTGTAATGTGATCGTTGGGAACCCGTGTTGCTTTATGTCAATTTTAGTGTAGAAAAAAAAACATACACACACACTTCCGCCTAAGACATATTAATTCATTTGGAGTAAATAGTTCTCCAATGTCGTTCTTTACCTCAAGTCCAAAACTGAAGTCATGCAGGTTAGCAGATCTTCTGGTCCACTAAATATGTTGATAAATAATACACTTCTGAAACAGGTTGAAGAATTCAAATATTTAGGAAGTTTGATCACAGAAGATGGCAAAATAGACAAAGAAATCGAAATCAGATGTCAAAACGCAAGTACGCTAATATATCAACTGTCACTCATACTTAAACATCCAAACTTTACAACAACGACAGATAATAAATAACATATTCACAACAATCCTATGTAACCAATATCAAGTGTGGACATTATCCAAATCACAAAATCGATACCGGTGAGGTGAGATGCTTGAGAAGAGCTGCCAACTTAACAATCCGAGACCGAAATGATGTTAACAGACAATGGGATCTATGCCTTGTCCCACATATATTGAAAGGCAGAAGATCATATATTTCGGCCGTATTGTTAAAATGCAACACCACCAATTACCAGCACAGACCCTACATCACAGAAGATCTGATACGAGAGGAAGAGGTAGCCCGAAGAAAAAATGGATTGACTATATCAAAGACATTGTACAGTCACACGGAATGACATTGCCCAGTTTCGCCCACGGTCGCTGGGACGTAAACTATCCCTCCCCATGACGCTTGACGGCAAAAGTGGAACTTGATGATGTTGATGACCTCAGTCCGTGTTTCCCCATGATCTGTTCATACCCGTTATTTGTATATGTACTTGGTGCTAGGCCACGTTTTCTTGGTCAGTGATCTAGTATCAGTATCTGATCATAGACTCCGGTGACCATCTGATATGGCGAGCCATGATCGCCATGCTCATCATCATGGCACATGACTATGACACATATTATGAGACTGTCCCAACCGATGGCTGTTTTTGTATTGTATATTTCTCGATATCTTTTACAACAGCCAACGGGGAGAAAATGAAACGGAGGAGAAGGTGGGAGTGGGTGGGGGAGGAGAAAAAGAAAGAAGACTGGAGCCAGAAAGCGTTGGAGGAAAACGGATCGTCTGGGTTTCGTGGGGAATAATGGCTTGCTTTGCTTCAGAGGTCAAAGATTGTGAGAATTGTACAGATTTTCTTCTCTGGCCTTGCGGGTGTGGTGGGGGTGGGGGTGGGGGGGGGGGGGGTGAACAGACTTATAGACTGACAAAGAATGCACCTCTTGTTTGTAGATTACTTACGGACAAGGGAGAGGTGGTCGGGCGACTGTGGGACCAGGTGGAGAAAGCGGTGGAACAGATTGAGAAACCTACATGGAGAGGATGACATGGCACGGGATCGGCAGAGGTTCTTTCTGGACGAATCTCTAAACTGAGAGGGAAGACCAGAACTTTCAGTCAGATGGCTGTTGGAACGATTAATAGTAGTATGACCCTTCGCTGGCTGTTGGACGGAGCGCGTGTGGGAATGTCCTGAGTGGAGTGAGGTCGGGTGATGTCGGTTCTTAGCTCATAAAATATAACACAAGTATTGTATAAGTGTGCGTGCTCTAAATTGTTTTAGTCTAACTGGTTCTTGTAACTTCCCAATAACACAACATCTCAAATGTCTTTATACATTTTTCATCACGAATAACCAATGCATATATTTCTTGGCCGACTTATTACCTACTTTTATGTCCTTTACAGGACGTCGCAATAAACCCTATCATTTATTAACTGTTTATGACTTTCTAGGCAAATTTATGTTCAGTAGTTTTCCATTGCTTTCTGAACGGCCGACGTCCGTACCGTGGTGAAAGTCAACGCAAAGCATCAGCGCCCAAATCACCTGTGGCTGACTGCGACCAACGGTATGTCGGGAATTTCAAAATGCACTCATTAACCACAGGCCACAGACATGTGCATACACATGAGCCTTTATGTTTGATCAAATCTGATATAATTAATGCATTAAAAAAATTAATACCGACGTAAAATGGACGTGAAATTAAAACATTAGGAATGTCCAACAAAATATTTCTGCCCTGGTGCATACATAGTACTGTTGAACTATTGGCATTTTACCTCTGTGCCAGATTGGACAGATAGTCGATTGTTGGCCAAACATGACGGAAGAATGCGCCAGCCTACCTTCGTTAACTGAAAAATCAGTGCAAATAAACCTACGGGACAAATTGGGAAACTCGACCGTTGGGAACTCTAACGGCATCACTAGAGGTGAAGAACGGCCAAGAACCGCACCGGGTGACACCAAAATGTCCGTCCTTGTCGTATTGCCGTGCATCAAAGTTTACATGGGCCTTCAGAGAGGCGCTGTGGTCACTTCAAACCGGAGTGGTCATTCTTCTCACTTCTCTTCTTTAGGACGTATTATCTTGTTCCTTTTGTACCTTGCGGCGTCGAGAAGCATAAACATCGGGAGAGTGCCCGTTTATGGGTTTCATATATCGAAATTCCCATGGACTGTTCTTGCCTCTGTTCATCGTTTACATGGTTGGCCTACTCTTAAATTCTTATGGTTCCATTTCCATCATTGAGTTAATAAGCAGACGGCATTTCGTATACTGTATTTGACGAACAATAATCGATTGCTCAAATATATCGAAACATTATACATCAGTCCATTCCAGCCGTAGATATGTAAACACAAGGACTTCTGCTAAGTGTTACTGTTTTAGACTTCAGTGGATATAACGATCTACACATTCACGTAATATCAGCGACGATGTACATCATATATCCACACCCCCCCCCCCCTTTCTTAAAGTATTAGGGACGTTCATTTGAAACCCGTACCAATGGCTTTATTACAAAAGCATGAATGAAACATTAACAGGTGTGGTAGAATTAAACAAAGCATTCATTTTGAATGAATTATGCTCCATGGGTTGGTCAAAAGAAGTCGCCGTAGGCATTCAGGCAAGCATCCCTTTGCTTAGGTAGGTGGCGAATGCCGCCCTCAAAAAAGGATTGTGGTTACTCACTGAACCAAGTGTTTACCGCGCTCACTACGTCTGCATCTGTGTGAAATTGTTGCCACTTGAGATCTTTTTATAGAGATCTGAACAAATGAAAATCACATGGTGACAAATCAGCTGGATGTTGCAGAATTTTCCACTTCTTCCTTGCTAATGCTTCCTACACAATCTTTGCGACATGCGGACGAGCATTATCGTGCAACGAAATCACACCGCGAGAAAGCATGTCCGGCCGTTTATTCTTGATGGCTTTTTGCAGCTTGTCCAATGTTTACAAGTAGTGGGTAGAGTTGATGTTGACACCAGGTTCTTTAAAGTCGGCCAACAATAGCCCTTCATGGTAAAAAAAAAAATGCGCTCAGCATAACCTTACTAGCGGAAACCTGTAACTTTAATTTTTTGGCTTTTGGTGATCCAGAATGCTTCCATTTCATGCTCTCTCTTTTGCTACTCGGCTCAAAGTAGTGACATCATGATTCATCGCCTGCCACTACGCGGAAGAGAAATGCATCACCCTCCACGCTGTAACGCAGCAAGTGGTTCAAACACCATCCCATGCATATCTCTTTTTGGTGGTCGGTCAACATCCGTGGTACCAACTGTGAAATATTTTGTTAGACATTCCTAATGTTTTAATTTCACGTCCATTATACGTCGGTATTAATTTTTTTTTAATGCATTAATTATATCAGATTTGATCAAACAGAAAGGCTCATGTGTATGCACATGTATGCACTTTCCGATATTGCAGTCTCTTACGAACGACCTTTTGAATTGTCCCAATTGACACATCAAATTCTTTCGCTAGCGAACGTATGCTTCGACAACGGTTCATCTGTACTGCTGTATCAATTTTGGCAATGGTTTTTTTCTATTGCAACAATATTAACTTGACACGGCCGTCGAAGATCTGCCGTGAACTGACGTCCTTTCCGAAACATTCATGCCCAGTCTGTCACTGTTGTCTTCGACACACATTTGTTACCTTCGACACACATTTGTTACCGTACGCTGCCTGCATTCTTCGATGAACGTCCACTGAATCACATCTCTTTGAGCTTCTTTGGGCGGATATTGGATCAACCCGGCCATTTTCTGAACGGTAAGAAACAGAACCTATGCATCATGGACGATAATCACGTGCTCTTTTATTCATTGGTCAGTACTTATCACATGACTATGACATGATCAAGTTCAACTTACGCAATTACGCGCGATGCGGCACGAACGGATTTCCAATGAACGCCCCTTATATCATTTATTTCTTCACATAACATGATATACAAGGCTGCAGTATACACATCACGAGATGCAGGGAACTATGCCAGGCAATAAATCATGCAATATTTTATTTATGGCGTCTGTGTTTAAATTAACTACGTCATCGTTTTGACTTTTTGGTTTTACCGGGGTCGTAGTATCCAGAATGTAGATTTGAGGTGGCATTCATGTGACTGTTTCCACTTATCTCCTAGGCTTAGAGGGATTTTTTTCGCCTGTTTACTAATTGATTTATTTGGTTGTTTCGGGATTTGAAGTTTAAGTCCAGGATTCGCAGCCGTATGTTTAAATTGGTTCTATGTAACATGCAAGAACTCTAACTTTCAAGGACAATGACGTAATGCACAAAACGTTCGTAATTTGATGGAATGCACAATGCTCGGTCTCTTTCTGCAGGACAACCCGCCGAAAGTGCCGCACAAAGCACGAACTCCATAGCTCCAGCGACGACTCCCAGGAGTCTCCTGAAACATGCACTCGTGAACTAAAAAGGCAAACCAGTCAATTCAGCGACAGCCGGCCATTGTTCCGAACATGCAGTTCACTGTGCAAACAACAGCGGACAGATGTAAAAGTTCTTGTGTATTACACAGAAGTAATTTGAAACTGAATCTTGAGCACTGTGTAAACAAGGAAAGTGAATAATTTGAAGCCACATAAAGCTTGCTTTATAGAAGAATGCCCGGACTAGCATTGACAGCCAAACCAAGTAAACTGTTTTCCTGTGCTATGTCACAAAAACAACTTATCGCAAACATGGACAATATGTTGTTAACATTTTTGTCACATTATCAACAGAGACACAGTAGGACATGTAGCAACTTTAAATATTCATGCAAATAAGATAATAGGCAACCTTTCTTCATGATATGGAACAATAATCAAGAAATGAATGTATACATTCTGTTTCGGGGTCGCGGAATGCAAGAAGCAGTGCCGTGCACACCAGGTGACAAGGAACTATGGTTATATGCATGTTAAATGAGCTTCCATAAATGCCCCTCAGTATGTGCATTGTGCCTTCTGTGATTGTCACTAACACATACCGAAGTATAAAGATAAAAGTATTTTCGAATTCGACATAACGCAAAATAAAAATCAATGAGAACGCGTGCAGATGTTGATTAGTCACAATGCATGTCTATGTATAATTTGCATGTCACATGTCATGTGAAGATAGGTGAAAGTCATGCTTAACAGCGGCAGGTATCGATGCTTGGCATGGCCAGAACACTTTTTTTTTATGTTGCATATCCCTTAAATGACGTTGCAGTCAACGCTAGCATTTTTCAGCTGCTGTTGATGTACTAGGCAAGTTTTACGTTCAGTAGTTTGTCATTGCTTTCTGAACGACCGGCTCACATACCTCCGTAAGTTACCAGAGTGGCGCGAACCGCTGCCGATTTTCGCAGCTGCTGTTTTCCCCAGTCAAGGCGAGAGACAGACAGTGTTGGAGATCCATTGCAGCCAACCTTCATTGTGGAGACGACACCTGATTGATTGATTGATTGTTTTCCTCACGTCGATATATGGGATTACGAACAATACCGTTAACGCGTTGGCCACGGAGGCCGACCAGAACATTAGAAGTCGATATTACACTCACGTGTTATGTGATCCGTCGACACACGGAGTTGTCTCCACGTTACAGATCTAACCACAATCTTTGATTGCGGGAATATCATAAATCCAAGGTAACACGCTAAATTAACATTTAAAAGTACAGTATGTACTTCTTCATCCTTTCCTCAGTTGGACACACCCTTGCAAACCCCCCCCCCCCCCACCTCCTCCCCCCCCCCCCCAATTTAATGAATTTAATGACGAGAGTGGGATCCATCTGGGGTGTCATCAACATTGACTGATTACGACAATCCGTGTTTTGTTAGATGAATGATTCTCAAATTGTAGGGCGCTCTTCCCTTCTAGATGTGGGGCGGGGCGGGGCTGGGAATACTTAGAGACGCAGGGGAGAAGGACGTGACAATCAAAGGAAAAACTGAAATGCAAAGGAAAAACTGAATAGGAATAAGAGTCAGGTGTGGGACACCACAAAAACAATATTAAAATAGGCCACACATGTCAGAAGTTGAGAAAAAATGCTTGTGCTTTAGCTAAAAAATACCTGTTTGACATTACGACTGTGGTCCCAAAAGAGAACTTCAAGGAAACTAACATAATTTTATTGTGAATTCCATATGTGCCAGTGAAATTGGTGTAGACACTTTACCGACCCGGTACCGATATGGGAGGGGGGGGGGGGGGAGGATTGTAGGTCAAGCGTGCAGGCTCACTGTAGATCTCCCAGCAGTTGGAAGACGCAATGTGTTGTAGTTGGCAGCTGCTTTGGCAAAATTTGCATCAATTACAAAAGCTGCTCAGAATATAATATGTATACCATGTACATCTTTTGTGTTACAAAATGGAAGTCAAGGGAAACATTAATTTTTCAAGATTGCGTTATCAGAAGTCCCGATGCTGTCTGTATAGATACGTGTTATTCAACGTTGAAAACACTGCATGCATGTTTTGTACTTGATAAAAAATGACTTGCCTTTGTGCTAAAGTCGATTAATTATGCGTGGTATTTTTACACTGAACCGAATAAAGTTCATACTAGGCGACCTGCCTTTCATGCTATCTAGTTTATTTCCATTGCGTGCGATATTATTAACGCCACTATCCAGTAAGTTTATACGTTAACCTCCACTCGAGTCAGTGTTAACCCTTTCTGTCTCAAACAGTTATTAAATTGCAATCCCCTATCCGAGGTAAACTCTTTCTACCCAAGTTAAAAAAAAAAAAAAAAACCCCAAGTCCTGTTCAGGAACTTGATGTGGGTATGTGCTGTATTGAGGCCATCAGATTTCTTTAGGCCTGAGTGTACGGGAGTCGGGCGTTAGTCTTTCCCTCCCTTAGCGAACAACGAGAGCCGGCATCCACTTTTCTTTGACCTCGCTTATGCCATTGTCGGCATAACGTAACCAACTTGCCCAAGTGAAACGTTTTTAACTCTCCTGATGCAGACCCTAATGCAGACATTTGCCAGTTTCATCCAAATCACTGCAGACAGTAGAATGTTTACCGTGGTCAGTTATATAGAAGTGGTCAGTTATATACAAGTGGTCAGTTATATAGAAGTGGTCAGTTATATAGCAGTGGTCAGTTATATAGAAGTGGTCAGTTATATACAAGTGGTCAGTTATATACAAGTGGTCAGTTATATACAAGTGGTCAGTTATATAGAAGTGGTCAGTTATATAGAAGTGGTCAGTTATATAGAAGTGGTCAGTTATATAGAAGTGGTCAGTTATATACAAGTGGTCAGTTATATACAAGTGGTCAGTTATATAGAAGTGGTCAGTTATATAGAAGTGGTCAGTTATATAGAAGTGGTCAGTTATATAGAAGTGGTCAGTTATATAGAAGTGGTCAGTTATATACAAGTGGTCAGTTATATACAAGTGGTCAGTTATATACAAGTGGTCAGTTATATACAAGTGGTCAGTAGCAGGCCGTGCTAGACGCCGACCTAGCAGCATTTCACCGGTAGAAAACTAGGGCACGACATAATAAGTATAACATGTGTCCTTCGCGATTGACAGACAGCCATATTTATAGTGTGTGTGGGTGTGTGTGTGTGTGTGTGGGTGTGTGTGGGGTGGGTGTGGGGAGGTGTTTGTGTTTGTGTGTGTGCGCGCGCGCAGGCGGGTGCTTGCGTGTGTGTGTTATGGCTGACAAATCTAATATGTATTGTGGATGTGTTCTTTATGATTTGCACATGTACTTTGTGTGCAGTACGATTAACAGACAGAATGTGTACATTACGTCTGATAAACATAATATGTATAATATTGTTCATTCGGTTGATATACAGCTTAATAGGTATAGTATTTGGTCATTGGTTGACACACAACATTCTAGTTATAGTATTTGGTCATTGGTTGACTCTCAATAGTATAGGTATAGTATTTGGTCATTGGTTGACACTCAATAGTATAGGTATAGTATTTGGTCATTGGTTGACACACAACATTATAGGTATAGTATTTGGTCATTGGTTGACACACAACATTATAGGTATAGTATTTGGTCATTGGTTGACACACAATAGTATAGGTATAGTATTTGGTCATTGGTTGACACACAACATTATAAGTACAGTATTTGGTCATTGGTTGACACACAATAGTATAGGTATAGTATTTGGTCATTGGTTGATACACAATAGTATACATATAGTATTTGGTCATTGGTTGACACACAATAGTATAGGTATAGTATTTGGTCATTGGTTGACACACAGTAGTATAGGTATAGTATTTGGTCATTGGTTGACACACAACATTTTAGGTATAGTATTCGGACATTTAATTGACAAACAACATTATAGGTATAGTATTTGGTCATTGATTTATACACATGATAGGTATAATATTTGAGCATTGAATGACACACACCATTATAGGTATAATATTTGGGTATTGATTGACACACATTATAGTTATGTATGCCTTGTTCCGCATGTGGTGCTGTTAAGGTCACGCACTGTGTTAATCTCATTGTGTGGTCCATGGGAGTAGACCGGAGTCCTTCTGAAGGCATCTCTGTGCTGCGAATGTAATCCCGTGCAAACTCTAAGCTTGTCAACACGAACTTGTCGGAACTGTTTGACTGTTTCACTTCTGCTACGATGTTGGAGCGGGAAGATAGCATCCCTGCACAAACACCCCTTTCTCTCATCAAGATTAATGTTCTGTTTTCACGTCCGTGCCTAGAGAAGCAAATGTCTCAGTATTTTGTCTCTGTTGGCCTTTTCGGCTATTTTTTTAAACCAATCTTATAATTAATTACAATATTCGCCAGTCTTATAAGTAATTACAATAGTCACCTGCCTTATCAATAATTAAAATATTCACCAATCTTATCAATAATTACAGTATTTACAATCTTATCAGTAATTACAATATTCACCAATGTTATCAGTAATGACAACATTCACAAGTGTTATCAGTAATTACAATATTCGCTATTTATATCAGTAATTACAATATTCACAATCTTATCGGTAATTACAATATTCACCAATCTTATCAATGATTACAATATTCACAATCTTATTAGTAATTACAATATTCACCAATATTATCAGTAATTGCAATATTCACTAGTATTATCAGTAATTACAATATTCACCCGTTTTATCAGTAATTACAATCACCAATCTTATCAGTAATTACATTATTTACCAATCTTAACAGTAATGACAGCATCCACCAATCTTATAATTAACTAGGCGTTGACGTAGTCGAATGGATAAACGCGTTGGCTCTTAAACTTCCAGTTCACTGATGGCGAGATAGGCCGTTCAACACTTACACCGCCAATAAGTTGGACTTAAACCTTGACTTCTCGTGCAGGAAGCAATGGCAAAATACTAAATGTACAATTAACTTGAAAATAAAGCTGTGGTGTACAGAAAATATAATATTTGTTATCGATAACTACGAAACATTAATTTTATCAGTAAATACGATACATTATGATTATGATTGACTCACTTTTTAATCGTCAGGAGGCCATTATTATTTGGGGCTGACATTTCCAAGAGTCCATGATAAACTACGGGACTTTTTGTTTCGTCTAGCACTGTTTGTACCCCTTAAATAGCCGTTTTCTTTACCATTTAAAATGTGAATATGTGTGGCTAAAGCCAGGACAATGTTAACCCTGAAGTTTTAACCGTAAATTAAAGTGGAAAGAGACAGATTCTGCACCGGATCCCTCACGTCCTTGAAAAGCTAATTGATTGGTTTATCTTTGTCCGCTGGAGCAAAACGGTGTATGTGTATGTGAGAAACTGTTCAGGAGATAGAAGCATGACCTTGACATGGAGGGAGCCGGTCATTCATACATATCATATTCGGCAACTTTTGTGTATACACAGCACTCGTCTCAGTTGGGGGGGGGGGGGGGGGAGTTTACTGTCGCATGACAGCTACTTGGGTTCAGTTTCAGGCACTAAAGTTTTCCCCATAATGCACTGGTTCATTGGACTCGAGGATCCTCTTCACTGCACTGGGAAACTATTGATTTGTGCTTACTCTTCTCGCTCAGGTTACATTGTGCTTACTCTTCTCGCTCAGGTTACACTAACAGGTTCTCAGCTACATTCACGAACCCCGTAGCTTTGGCGAGGGTTCCCATGTGTGTATACAAGACTCATGCATAAATATCTTCGTTGTGGGAAGGATTTACAATTTAAACTGTGCGATAACGTCAGTCTGTGTTGCCTACTATACTACATCCAGCCTGGCATTGTGTTGGAGTCTGTTAACAATGAAATGTCTCACAGAGCCCGTTTTACCACATGGCTGGGAATCCTGGACTATTAGTAAACACGCAAAAATCCATAGAAGTTTCATAAATGTGCTTTCAGAGAACGCTGAAAATTCCTTGGGCAACACAAATGTCATCTCTTTTGACATACATCAAGACAAAACCACAACTTATCACACACATCAGACAGAAGCAGTAATAATATTTGGCCACATTATGAGAAGATAAAATCCAGAACATATTGTGACATTTGGACAGATTTGTGGAAAGAGAAACAAGGGAAGCCACTGAGATAAATTCATGACAGCTTTACGTCGTGGCATGGAAGGGCGTCACCGCACGAACTGATAAATGATTTTAATAGCAAGATGTGGCAAAGCATAATCACCAACGCCAATCGGCAAGGCACTTAATGTTAGAGAGAGAGAGAGAGAGAGAGAGAGAGAGAGAGAGAGAGAGAGAGAGAGAGAGAGAGAGAGAGAGAGAGAGAGAGATCATTGGTCAGTGGTGTCACTGCGAAGGCGACACCGTGAGTTACCCAATCACATTATACGAACCCCAGTAACGCCTCTGGAATTACCATCGCCCCTGTACGCCAGCACACATCTATACTTCACCCACGTTTACTGTTGCATGATTTCATGCAGCAAAAATTGCCCACTCCTGCGGCTACTTCACTCGCATTGGGTGTTGATGTAAACCTGTCCATTCCTGTACTGATCTATTTCACCCACTTTGGCTGGCATGTACCAAATAACTGGAGCTTTCCTATGCCCAGCAACTGTGCTTTTATCGACACTACACCAGGACATCTGAGCGACAGTGAAATAGTATCTCTGTTCAGGTGTATTCTATCTCCTATAGACAGTGGGTTTCCAACTTCACCCTGAAAAACACCGTACAGGAATGTCATGAACCTGTATCTGACTACTGCTTCTATGAAACACGTGACCTGAAGATGTGAGCATGAATGGGGAAGAATAAGAGATGGACATTGGAGATATGACACTCGGATAATAAAGATAGAGCCCACTAAAGACCGAATTACCGCGTATGTGCCGTTTGGTCACCTGAAACCATGTTATAAATATTCCTGAATATTTGAAGGTCGTGAGGATTTGATGTCTGATGCAGGATTAAGATGAAATGATTATTTTACGTTTACTGTAAGATTTAAGGAACACAAATACGTATGTCTGATGCAGGATTCAGATGAAATGATTATTTTATGTTTGCTGTAAGATTTAAGGGAAACAATGATGTGCTGCGGGATTGAAGGTCGTGAGGATTTGATGTCTGATGCAGGATTAAGATGAAATGATTATTTTATGTTTACTGTGAGATTTAAGGGACACAAAGACATGCTGCGGGATTGAGATGAAATGATTATTGGATGTTTTCTGCAGGATTTAGACGAAATGATTATTTGGTGTTTGCTTTAGAATTTAAAGGATATGATGATGTCTATTTGAGGATGCTTCCGGTAAAAATGGCGGCGACGTAACGTTTATTCTTCGCGAGACGCCGTTTTTAGTTGATTCCTGTGGATTATGTGGTGGTATTTCGTATTCGTTTGTTGGAAGTGTTCACAAGGAGCCACGGAAGGCAGGTGGTGGATGAAACTTTGAGGGCAGCCGAAAGATAGTTGTTGGTTATGGCCTCAAGTTTCGCAACTGGAGGCAGATCTCTTTCGCGACACAATGGCTGGCGTCACCGTATGGTCACTGCCAAGGAAGGAAAGCAACGGCAAACTCATTCATTGGCACCTTGCCGTCTTGACAGACGATAGTTTGTGCTTCGGAAAGGCATAATAACTATTACCCATGGCTGTAGCGAATGTAACTGATAAGGCCAATTCGCGTTATAAATGTTCGTCCACACTGGGTGCATGTTAACACGTGGTTATTTCCGCCATCATGCACAATCTTAAGTCTAACACGCTCGGTGTATGGACTTATCTACAATAATTTTCTCCTTTGTCTTTATTCCATTTCTGATGTTTGCCCTCCATGCAACACGTTCAACGTCTTCTTGCTCCCAATGTTCATTATCAATGCCTGTTTCAATCATGTCCCTCTTACACACATCTTTGTAGAGGCCTACCCTAAGATCTCTTACCCATCTGTAATTCACCCAAAAAGACGTCCTTTGGTATTCTACCATCATCCATCCTCCTAAGATGTCCTAACCATCTACGTCTACGAAGACTGAGCATGGAATAAGCCGTCACACAACCTGATCTTTCCAATACTTCAATATTTGTGATTTTGTCTTGCCACTTAATACCAAGAATTCTTCGCAGACACCGCATATAAAAGCTGTTTAAACGTTTCTCTTGGTGTGAGTAAGTTGTCCAGGCTTCACTGCCATAAAGAAGAGTACTAAGAACACAGGCTTGATAGACAAGGACTTTTGTTTTGGCAGTAAGCTTCCTGTTCTCCCAGACTCTTTTTCTTAACCTGTTCATTGTTGTTGCTGCCTTACCAATCCGGATGTTGATTTCCTGATCTAGGGATAATTTGCTATTTACCACTGATCCTAGATATGTAAAATGGTCTACCATCTCTAGTTCGGCGTCGTCAATAAATATTGATGGTACCCCATGTGCATCCTGTGACATAATCTGTGTCTTCTTTTTGCTAATTGTTAAACCAAATTCAGAAAAAGCATTGGAGAATGCAGATAGTAGATATTGTAATTCTTCCTCTGAATGGGTCGTACCTGCCGCATCATCTGCAAAAATCAACTCTCTGATCAGTACCCTCCTAATTTTGGTCTTGGCCTTCAATCTCTGAGCATTGTAGAGGCCGCCATCTGAGCGTGAGTGAATGTATATACCACAATCCTGATCACGAAAGGCATATTTCATTAGAAGTGAAAAGTATATTCCAAAGAGGGTGGGAGCTAGTACACAACCTTGCTTAACTCCACTCTTGATTTCAAATTCTTCCTAAGTTGCACCATCAAACTTGATTATACCCTTCATGCCTGTGTGGAACGATTCCACAATGGACAGAAGAATTGGTGGGTAGCCAATCTTCTTTAGTGCCTTGAATAGACCCTCACGACTGACCAAATCAAATGCCTTTGTGAGGTCGATGAAGGCAATATACAGTGGTTGATTCTGTTCACGGCATTTTTCTTGCATTTGTCGCAATGAGAATATCATATCAATGGTAGACCGGTTATGTCGTAAGCCACACTGTGATTCGGGGTAGATTTGATCTCCTAGGACTTGAAGTCTGCGCAGAACAATTCTGGCAAATACTTTTCCAACAATACACAGACGTGAGATACCCCTATAGTTGTTGCAGTCGCTCCGATCGCCCTTGTTCTTGTACAGTGTTATGATGCTTGAATCTTTGAAATGTTGGGGGACTTGTCCTTTTCGCCAGCATAGCTCTATTAGCTGGTGGATCTAACGGCAAACTACCTTCTTTAATAGTGCCTAGTTCATTATGATTCGCCTAACTACAGATCACTGCAAGACAAGGACATAGACATTAAAATTAGCAACATGGAATGTTAGGACATTAAACGACGATGAAAATTAGATAACATCCAACAAGATAAGATCAGAAATGAAGAAATCAGGACTAAAGTGGGGGTGAAAGCAGCACTAGATTATATTAGAAAGCAGCAAGTCAAATGGTTCGGCCATGCAAGTAGGTTACCAGTCAAAAGCATGCCACAACAAGCAATGATGTACAGACCAGATGGAAACAGAGGAAGAGGCCGACCACGTAAACGTTGGACTGAGGGAATAGCAGAGTCCATGGGAATATCGATATATGAAGACCATAATCGGGCACTCTCACGAAGTTTATACTTCACCTCGACACCGCAAGGTACAAGAGGATCATGATGAGATGAGATGAGATCCAACAAGAATTATAAAGAGAGAAAATTAATGCTTCAGGGATGTGCGAAACGAGATGGACAGGAGCAGGCATTACGATAGATGAAGATTTTAAGATTATTTATTCCGGAGGTAAAGATCGACAAAGGGGGTAGCAATTATCTTGGATCAGCAAATATCAAAATCTGTTCAAGGATATAGGGCAGTGTAAGACAGAGTTCTACTAGTTAAATTAAGCGGCAGACCTTTTAGCATAAACGTTATTCTACTATATGACCCAACAGGAGAAACCAGTGAAGATAGTGTAGAGGAATTTTATAATGGCATTGAGTCTGCTTTAAAGAAATGTAAAAATTCAGAAATAAACATCATACTAGGGGACTTCAATGCAAAAGTAGGAAATCAAGGTGATAGATACACAGTAGAAAATCATGGTTTGGGAGAGAGAAACGAAAGAGGATACAGATTTGTAGAGTGGGCAAAAGAGCAGGAAATTATTGTAGGAAACACCTGGTTTAAACAACACCCTAGATGATTATGAACTTGGAGGAGTCCTGATAGCAGGATTAGAAACCATATTGACTACAGTTTGATTAGCAGAAGGTTTCGAAATGCGTTAACATTTGCAAAAACAGTTCCCAGTACTGATTGTTATAGTGACCACAAATTACTTACAGGTACACTGAGAGTAAAGTTAAAGAAAGTCAAATATATAACAGGAAACATTAAATATGATCAGTGTACATTGACAAATGACATGGATTTACAAAACAAATTCAACATAGAAGTACAGAACAGGTTTGATGTATTGTCTGATCTAGAGATCCTATTTCAGGGTGTGGATGATCAATTGGAAATGTTGAAGAATTCAATCAGTTTGGCTGCAGAAACAACTATTCTAAAATTAAAGAAGGTGTGTCGTAAGGAATGGATAACCGAAGAAATTTTACAACTAATGGAAACAAGAAGACTCAACAAAAATAATCCTGCCAAATATGAAGAAATTCACAGACAAGTCAGAATATTATGTAAGGAGGCAAACGAAGCATGGCTTGAGGAAAAGTGCTTAAAAATTTAAAAACAACACAACAGTCAAAATACCAAATTAGTACACACAAGAATTCAGGAACTTACTAATAAAAGGACAAGAACATCAGCAGGCTGTCTAAAAACTAAAGATGGCAAAATGATAATAGAAAAAGATCAGATTCTACATGAATGGTCAGATTATGTGAAAAACCTTTATGATGATAACAGAGATGAACAGTATTTTTATTCGATTTAATAATGAAGGACCGCCAATTTTGAAGATGGAGATTCGGAATGTTCTTAAACATATGAAAGCTGGCAAGACCCCCGGTTCAGATAACATCGCAACAGAAATGATTCAAGCTTTAGACGAATATTGAATAGATCAAGTCACCAGACTGCTGAACACATTATATGATACCGTAGATATACCTTCTGAATTATGTAATTCTGTATTTATTGCAATCCCAAAGAAATCAGGAGCCTTGGAATGTGATCAACATAGAACAATTAGTATAATGAGTCACATCACGAAGAGTTTGCTACGAATTATCATGCAAAGAGTGAGAAAGAAAATACAACCTGAAATAGGGGAAGAACAATGTGGGTTTGTAGAGGGAAAGGGTATAGTAAATGCTGTGTATATGCTGCGATCAGTTATTGGACGTTCTATAGAAATAAAGATATACATTTTTGCTTTATTGACTACACAAAGGCTTTCGATAGAGTAAGACATGTCACCATGGTAAATATGCTTGCAGACCTACAAATTGATGGGAAAGACATTAGGCTTATAAAAAACATATATTGGAAGCAACAAGCTGCCATAAGGATTGATAATGAAATATGACAATATCAGCCTATTAAGAGATATGTGAAACAAGGATGTGTAATGTCTCCAGATCGTTTTCCCTATACAGTGATAATATTTTCAGAAATCTAGAAGATATAAATGGAATCATCATTGGAGACGGAACATCAATAACATTAGATATGCAGATGATACAGTATTGATTGCAGACAATGAGCAGGATCTGCAACATTTAGTAGATGCGGTTGTTGCACACTGTGAACAACAGGGGTTAGAATTAAATTGTAAAAAGGCACAGATTAAGATCGTCACTCGGAAGAAAGAAGTACCATAATGTAATATACAAGTATTGGGAATATTCTTCAAAGAGTGAATCGGTACAAATATCTCGGAACAGTCATAACATCTGATGGGAGATGCCTTGAAGAGATTAGAACAAGAATCGCCATGGCGAAAGTAGCCTTTAGCTAGATGAAAAAACACACTGACCAATAAAAAGATCTCAATTGAAACGAGATAAAGAGTGTTGAAGTGCTACATAGAGCCTGTACTTTAGTATGGATGTGAAACTTGGACAATGAAATGTTAAGCTGAAAAACGTCTGACGGCGGTAGAAATGTGGTTTCTGAGGAGAATGCAAAGAATTCAATGAACAGACAGAAAAACAAATGACCAAGTACTACAGAAAACAAATGAAAATCGTAAATTGATTAAAGAAATTAGACTTAAGACAATCACATTTTTTGGGCATGTTATGAGAAGAAATGCATTGGAGAACTTGGTGACAACTGGCAAGATCGAAGGGAACAGACCAAGGGGAAGACCGAGAAGTAAATACCTGGATGACTTGCCCACATGTCATTGTCGATTCAGGAAAACTGAGCTGATCCACGACTCTGGCGATCGAGTGAAATGGCAAGTCACGACCGCCCACGCTTTACGACATGGCACATGATGGATGGATGATGTCTTTAATTTCATGCTGGATTTTAAGGGTGTGATGATTTGATCTTTGTGGTGTAGAAATGACAGGATGTGATTTGATAGTGCAGGATTGAAGGACATAGGGGAGAGAAATACAAGGAAACCAGCGGCGGTTGAAAAATTAAACAATTGTAATTCAAGAAAATTTGATAATACAAGAACGAGATACGTTGTTATCATCATCATCAAGTGCCCTAACAGCTAGCAAAGGCGTTCATGTGTCAACACAGATATCGGTCTTTTGGTATTCTGGATTAACTCTGCTGATGATATTCCTCCACGCCACAGTCTGTCCATCCAGCATCACTTCTCTTGGTCTGTCTCTGCCTCACCTTCTCCTTATCTTTTAATTTGTCATGTTGTTCTCCAATGTCTCTCTTCTCATCACATGACCAAAGAAAGCTGTTAGTCCTTTCTTATTGTTGTATATAATGTACGTTTCATTAGTCTCTTTCTGACAATCACTGTTAGTTACTCTGGCAGTCCAGGAATTCGCAATGTTCGTTTCAGGAACCACATCTCTATTACTTCCAAGTTCTTCGTAATGTGTAAAATTATACCCTTTTTTGTAGGGTCGACTCTGCTCCCACAAAAATGGGTGTGGGACACTTTTGATACTTTTCTGGGAATTGTCTGGAAAGGAAACGCGACGAGGAAAGGAAGTGGCCATCTCACCTCTTATGTTGTTGTCTAGAATGTAAAAACCTAACAATTAACTCTTTCAACAGTATCTGGTATGGGACTAACTTCACCGTTGCCCTTTTCTTTTCTGCTTGAATGTTTGCTAAAACGAAACTGTCTCGTTGACAAAACGAAACAGAAAGTTTACCTTAACCCTTTAATAACTAACAAAAGGGAAATAACTCCGCAAAATTAATGACTTGATATTTTGTAAAGTCATTATACACGAATTGGTTTGACATATAAATGTCCTAGATGACTAATAAACTAGAAAAATGGACACAGTTTAACATAAAGCAACATTAAAAACAATAAAACAAAAAGAAAGGTTTAAAAAAACATTTTAACTGGGAAAAAATGTGAAGAAAAATTTTTTACTCACGAAATGATGTTGAAAGTGTCCCGCACTATGTATATAAGTGCCCTGATAGCAGCAAATATCCTGCACTATATATCCACGTGCTTTGATACAAGTGATTCATGGTATTTTGTGAAGCATTCCCCCTTGCACAGCCATATCTGACAGAGACTGCATCCAAAAACAACCTCACTGGCTCTGCTCTTCTTACCAGACTTGGTGTTCATCTTGGCACACCAGTAGCAAGTTTTCCTTTTGCCATCCATACGAATTAGTCTGTGGTCCAAAAGATTGCTGGTACCCAGACCTACAGTTGTGGGGCAAGAAGAAGCTTTCCGTTTCCTCGAAATGTTACCCTTCAAGAGTAGAAACCAGGCTACGCCTAAAAGCGAGATGGCCAACATCACCAACCCTTGTGTGTGGGCGATGGGAGTTTGAACAAATTATCCAGCTGTTGACAATAGAGGTTTGCAGGAGAAAGGCAAACATATATCTCCACCACTTCACAGATTTCCTACCAACAGGGTAATATGAGGACAGCTGGTCAAACCTGTCCACTCCACCCATTGATCTGTTGTAGGCGGCCACTGTTGTGGGTATCTGAACATTTTATCTGCCACCGGGTGCCTTACGTGATGTCATCTTCTTCTTCTTCAGCGTTCCGAGCCATTGAACTTTAGTCTACCATTGTAGGCAATCATGGCTTCATCAATGCTGATATCTCTGCCAGCAGAAAAACACGAGGATATGTTTTTCCTCACCATATCAAGGAACGGTCTTACCTTGTACAGTGGATCGTAATCTTTGTGGCCTATGGGCTTCTGCTTACTGGTGTCATTGAGATGAAAATATTGGGAGATTTTTGCATATCTAGTTTTTCCCATGCACTGTGATACTCCAGGATGATAGAGATCTTCATCTGTGCTCCAATACATGGCAGTTTCAGGCAATTGAACATAGCCCATGAGTATAGCAAGACGAATATAAATTTTTATTTCCTGAGTGCTCACAGGTGACCAGTAAACATCCACTTTACCTGCCTTTTCTTGTCGTTGAGTGGCATACAAATTAGTTTGTTCCATAGCAGACTGATAAAAGTCCTCATTTACAATGAGACTGAAGTAGTCAAACGGTTCTGAACTCTCTCGAAGATCATGCAAAAAAACCTTCAACGACTACAGGGGTTGTCTCAGGACTCCAAACATACATGTCTTTGTCTACAGTTTCACTGACACTACAGAAATCTGGGTCCTCTTCGTCAAAATTCCAGCCTGCCTCTGTAATCAATGTCACTTTCTGCATCACTATCTCTAAACAAATCAAACGGTTCAGTGATATCCACAATAACACTGTCATAATCGACAGACATACCTGCACAATCTTCAAGAAAATCGTGGCTGGATTCCATTTTTTTGCGAATAGATGATACAATATTGAGAATTCACGAAAAATTGATATTATTTCTGAACCGTTGAATGGATTTCAAAACAGGAAGAACAAGGGAAACAACTCTTCCTGTTTCCTAGGCCGTGATACAATCGTAGATTCATTCATTCGCATAATTATTATTCAGAAGCGCTTGGGACAAGACATGTGTAAAAACGTGGATTTTGGGGGTAATAGTCGGGAAAGGAAAGTCGTTGCACACTGGCGTCCTGTGGGTTAAGTGCTAATAGTATGTCATGGTTCTTTAACCCTCCCCCCTCCCCCCAAAATGTGTTGCATGTCCTGTAGGGACATCGCAATCAACCCCGGCATTATTTGACTATTTGTGGTTTGTAGGCAATTTCACGTTCAGTAGTTTGCCACTGTTTCTGAACGACCAACACCCATGTCATCGACATCAATACAATGCGGTAAGCTCCCAAAATCGTCTACAGCTGGTTTCGAACCATCGACTCGGTGTGTCAGGGATTTGTTAAACATTTTCACTGTCCCTAGACCACTGCCCCGGCAAGCGTTCTTACTTTACACAATATAGGCTTACTACTGGGCGGTACCAAACATGTTTACATTAAATTTAGCTTTACCGTGATGTTCTTCTTATATGCACGCATCACAAGCCGGCATGGACATTGCAGATTCTGTATACAGAAAAGAACCATCAGACCCTCCATTATTGTTCTCTCCAAACTTTCATGACCTTTCAAGTGACCAAAATATTTCAAATTTCTTTGTTTTATCGTCTTTAATAGCCAACCTTCTTCAATATTCAGTTCTTGGAGTATGGGTGCACTTGTTTTCTTATTTATTCAATATATTTTTAGAATCAAACTATTATTGGGTAATAGTGTAGATGGTGCATACAGAAGGGAACCATCAGACTATTATTGGGCTAATATTGTAGATGGTGCATACAGAAGGGAACCTTCAGACTATTATTGGGCTAATATTGTAGATGGTGCATACAGAAGGGAACCATCAGACTATTATTGGGTAATAGTGTAGATGGTGCATACAGAAGGGAACCATTAGACTATTAGTGGGTTAATATTGTAGATGGTGCATACAGAAGAGAACCATCAGACTATTATTGGGTAATAGTGTAGATGGTGCATACAGAAGGGAACCATTAGACTATTAGTGGGGTAATAGTGTAGATGCTATATACAGAAGGGAACCATTAGACTATTGGTGGGGTAATATTGTAGGTGGTATATACAGAAGGGAACCATCAGACTATTGGTGGGGTAATATTGTAGATGCTATATACAGAAGGGAACCATCAGACTATTGGTGGGGTAATATTGTAGATGCTATATACAGAAGGGAACCATCAGACTATTGGTGGGGTAATATTGTAGATGCTATATACAGAAGGGAACGATCAGGCGATTAGTGGGGTAATATTGTAGATGCTATATACAGAAGGGAACCATCAGACTATTGGTGGGGTAATATTGTAGATGCTATATAAAGAATGGAACCATCAGACTATTAGTGGGGTAATATTGTAGATAATGTATACAGAAGGGAACCATCAGACTATTAGTGAGGTAATATTGTAGATGCTATATACAGAACGGAATCATCAGACTATTGGTGGGGTAATAGTATAGATGCTATATACAGAAGGAAACCATCAGAGTATTGGTGGGGTAATATTGTAGATGCTATATACAGAAAGGAACCATCAGACTATTGGTGGGGTAATATTGTAGATGCTACATACAGAAGGGAACCATCAGACTATTGGTGGGTAATATTGTAGATGCTATATACAGAAGGGGACCATCAGACTATTAGTGGGGTAATATTGTAGATGCTATATACATTAGGGAACCATCAGACTATTAGTGGGGTAATATTGTAGATAATGTATACAGAAGGGAACCATCAGACTATTGGTGGAGTAATATTGTAGATGCTATATACAGAAAGGAACCATCAGACTATTGGTGGGGTAATATTGTAGATGCTATATACAGAAGGGAACCATCAGACTATTGGTGGGGTAATATTGTAGATGCTATATACAGAAGGGAACCATCAGACTATTTGTGGGGTAATATTGTAGATAATGTATACAGAAGGTAACCATCAGACTATTAGTGAGGTAATATTGTAGGTGCTATATACAGAAGGGAACCATCAGACTATTGGTGGGGTATTAGTATAGATGCTATATACAGAAGGGAACCATCAGACTATTAGTGAGGTAATATTGTAGATGCTATATACACAGAACGGAACCATCAGACTATTGGTGGGGTAATAGTATAGATGCTATATACAGAAGGGAACCATCAGACTATTAGTGGGGTAATATTGTAGATGCTATATACAGAAGGGAACCATCAGACTATTGGTGGGGTAATATTGTAGATGCTCTATACAGAAGGGAACCATCAGACTATTGGTGGGGTAATATTGTAGATGCTATATACAGAAGGGAACCATCAGACTATTGGTGGGGTAATATTGTAGATGCTCTTTACAGAAGGGAACCATCAGACTATTGGTGAGGTAATATTGTAGATGCTATATACAAAAGGGAACCATCAGACTATTGGTGGGGTAATATTGTAGATGCTCTATACAGAATGGAACGATCAGACGATTAGTGGGGTAATATTGTAGATGCTCTATACAGAAGGGAACCATCAGACTATTGGTGAGGTAATATTGTAGATGCTATATACAGAAGGGAACGATCAGACGATTAGTGGGGTAATATTGTAGATGCTATATACAGAAGGGAACGATCAGACGATTAGTGGGGTAATATTGTAGATGCTATATACAGAAGGGAACGATCAGACGATTAGTGGGGTAATATTGTAGATGCTATATATACAGAAGGGAACGATCAGACGATTAGTGGGGTAATATTGTAGATGCTATATACAGAAGGGAACGATCAGACGATTAGTGGGGTAATATTGTAGATGCTATATATACAGAAGGGAACGATCAGACGATTAGTGGGGTAATATTGTAGATGCTATATACAGAAGACCGGTCTCTCTGGCTGTGGGGTTACAACACTTTCTCTCTGTAATCCCGTTTATCACGCAGAGTCTCGTAGCGGAGCGAGAGCTGAGGCGGTTCGACCCCCGCTCGTGACTTGCGGGATACTGAGCCGGCCGCTCAGAAAGCAATGGCAAACTACTGAGCGTAATCTTGCCAAGAGATCAACATACAGCTGAAAGATGCTGGTGTTGACATCTAAGTCCTGTAAAAGGATATGCTTAAAAAAAAAAAATATACAGAAGGGAACCATCAGACTATTGGTGGGGTAATATTGTAGATGCTATATACAGAAGGGAACGATCAGACGATTAGTGGGGTAATATTGTAGATGCTATATACAGAAGGGAACGATCAGACGATTAGTGGGGTAATATTGTAGATGCTATATACAGAAGGGAACGATCAGACGATTAGTGGGGTAATATTGTAGATGCTATATACAGAAGGGAACGATCAGACGATTAGTGGGGTAATATTGTAGATGTTGTAAACAGAAGGGAACCATCAGACTTAAGTTTGGCACAATGACCTTTGAAATGCATAACTAGGTGTGACGTATTCCTTCAAAATGTTTTGCGTATCCTTTTACAGGACTTAGCTGTCAACAGCAGCATCTTTCAGCTGTCTGTTGATCTCTTGGCAAGATTACGCTCAGTAGTTTGCCATTGCTTTCTGAGCGGCCGGCTCAGTATCCGCAAGTCACGAGCGGGGTCGAACCACCTCAGTTCTCGCTCCGCTGCGAGACTCTGCGTGATAAACGGGATTACAGAGAGAAAGTGTTGTAACCCCACAGCCAGAGAGACCGGCATTCCTTCAAAAGCGGAACCAAAAAAAAGAAAAAAAAAAAGTTTTGAGAATATCTTTTCATTAACATTTCATGTTAATGGTGTGATTATGTCCGTCTCTCCCCCTCCCCCCTCGGCCCAGAGTTCCCCTTTTCTTGTGATGGTGACCTTTATTTAAATTCAGCGTGGTAAACAGTTAGCCATCACATCCACAGGCGTGCGGGTAATTCCCAAATAGATATTGCCCCAGAGGACCAGGAGAGAGGGGATCTTCGTTCGAACTAGCTTACAACTTTCTCGCGTCAGCCAACTTCGTTATTCTCTCATTTCCCAACTCTGCAAAACACGATATTCTAACGCAATCAGTCTGAACTATCTCGACAGTGTGATACGTGTATATATAGTCGAGGTCGGCGTGGCTGAGCTGTGTAACGCGCTTACTGATCGCGCTTACATTCTCTGCTGTTCACAGCGTAGTGGGTTCATTTACCAGCGTAAAAATAAAATAGTTTATCGTTCACATTTCTAGATCCACTGCTATATATATATATATATATATATATATATATATATATATATATATATATATATATATATATATATATATATATATATATATATATATATATATAGTCGAGGTCGGCGTGGCTGAGCTGTGCAACGCGCTTACTGATCGCGCTTACATTCTCTGCTGTTCACAGCGTAGTGGGTTCATTTACCAGCGTAAAAATAAAATAGTTTATCGTTCACATTTCTAGATCCACTGCTGTATAACACAATATATATGATATAACATTTCAGCAATCCATTTCTCGGTGAGAATTCGGTGAGAATTATTACGCAGGGTACTTACATTTTCATAAATACAGATTTTGCTGGCTCATTCTGCGCTTAAGCTCCGTCACACATTTTTTATCGGAATCTTTCATTGGTTGTTCTTACTGTCCTCAAATATTTCAATTTATTAACGTGGTTAAATACTTTTCCTTATATTGTAATATCACATTTTGGTGTTATCTTTTTCTTTGATATAACTATTCTTTCTGTTTTCTGGATATTCACGTCTCCCATTTTGAACCTTTTTTTCTGTTCGTTTCTCCTATCTTGGATATGTAATAATAGATTTATTTGTTTGTTTGTTTGTTTGTTTGTTGTGTGTGTGTGTGTGTGTGTTTTGGTGTGTGTGTGTTTTTTTTTTTTTTTTTGCGCTCACTCACTTTGAACTCAAGCATAGACCATACACACTATTTATAGTTGTGATGAACTGAATTTTGCATGTGGGTTAGCTTTCCTTATTAACAGTGTCCCTCGCCATCAGGTGAACTCGCTCCGACTTCAGAGGTACTTGTAATTCACGTCCCAAAGTCAAGGACGAAAGGTCAACATTTTAGTCCAGCTGTTTGGTGTAGGGGTTGAACCGCTTACTTACGCGTTCTTACCCATTCGGCCATGCGGACCTGCTAATAACAGATGATGGCAGAAGTGAAACAGAAATTAAAGAGAACAGGAATGGCTTTATGTGTTTTCAACAACACAGCAAGGTTATGTATACTCAACACTACTATGTGGTGCAGAATCCTGAACATTGTATAAGCAATTAGAAAGTCGAATAGAGGCCCAGGAGATATCATTTACAACAGAATATGTCACATTTCATTTAAAAAAATCAAATACAGAAATTCTAGAACAACTGGGAATGAAAAGAGTGTTGATGACAGACATAAAAAAAAAAAAGAGACACGATAAATATTTTGGTCGTGTTAAAAGACATAATACTCTCATAAAAATGGTACTGGAGTATAAGGATTAAGGCAAGCGAGCAAGAGGTAGACAATGATACACGTGGGAAGGTAACATCTAAAGATAGATGAACAGCAGTCTAACAGAATGTACATACAATCGAGGCGAAAGACTGACAGTGTTGGAAATCCCTTGTGCCATGGCTTCGGTCGGAGGAGCGCAATTAGGAGTTCAAGCCTTACCCTAATGGGAGGAACTGCAGCCTAAAGACTAAATGTTATGGCCGTTCAGACTAGGCACTACGCCTTGATCGGCGTCTCGTCTAGGAAATATATATTTATATCAACCTCCAGGACAGCAAAAGTTATCTTTCCGTCCCTTAAGTGTTAAAGTAACAGCCGTATACTACTGAAGCTGTTTTAAGACTGAGAACTGCTCTCACATATAGTGCGTTAGGTGATCAAGGTCGTGGGATTTGCATGGTAGAGAATTAATTATGCGTTGGTGTGTCACGAACGCCTTTAAGACAGCTAGTTCTGTTGTGGCACACGGTAATGTTTTCGATTCTGCGTCAGTAACTGTAAACATACTTATGAATGAGTGTGCTCGATCAGTTCGTTGATAAGAACTCGAGTATCGATCAGTTCGTTGATAAGAACTCGAGTAGTTGTTGAGAATGTGAGAAAGTAACAGCTGCTAAGGCGAGAATGGTAAGTACGTAAACAGTCATAGGTAGTTAATATCTTCATAGAAAGCGAGATCAACGCAGTAGACATTAGGGAACACACTAACCGTATGGTTAGGGGAATCATCCACTAACAGTCGCTTTCATGTGATACAATTACCTCTTTGAAAGAACACATACATGGTGATTCAAAAACGTTATTTTAATGACAGTAGTTTTGGCAACTGCAAACCTTCAATAGTTTGGTTTGCACCAAACGGTAGGTAAACTAATGGTTAGTTGAAATGTCTTTAATATTAACCGTTAGACGGCGTCAGAAATTGTATGTAATTTCTAATGAAAACTCGTCATGACTACACTAGAGGCAAGCCAATAAGCACAAAATTACGAAATATGTGGATAATTATTGTTGCTATACGAAGAAGGCGCCTCTTCTGCGTGCATTTCGACCATAGCTATACTCTCTTCCGCACTCTAACAGTTATATACTTTATTCCCCACTCCAACAGTTCTCATGTCATCTCATCTCATCTCATATCATCTTATCTCATCATGTTCCTCTTGAACCTTGCGGTGTCGAGGTGAAGTATAAACATCGTGAGAGTGCCCGATTATGGGCTTCATATATCGATATTCCCATGGACTCTGCTATTCCCTCCGTCCAACGTTTACGTGGTCGGCCTCTTCCTCTGTTTCCATCTGGTCTGTACATCATTGCTTGCTGGCGGTATGCTGTTGACTGGTAACCTACTTGCATTACCAAACCATTTGACTTGCTGCTTTCTAATAAAATCTAGTGCTGCTTTAACCCCCAGTTTAGTCCTGATTTCTTCATTTCTGATCTCGTCTCTTCTTAATACGTTGAGTATTCTTCTCAAGAACCTCATTTCTGTTGTTGTGATTTTTCTTTTCTCTTTTTCTGTCATTGTTCAGGTTTGGCATCGGTAGCATAGAGTTGGTAGGAAGATTGTGTTGTAAAGTGCTTTCTTCGTAGTTATTGATACATGTTTATTCTATTTGTCCAATGAGTTGATTTGCATTATTGCACCTATTTTCGATCTCGTCTTCTGATCAGCCATTTGATGAAATTATACTTCCTAGGTACTTGAAACTCTTTACTTGTTTCAAGGAATGTTCGTTTAGGTGAATTGTTGTTGTTTGTTCTTCTTTAGTTATAGTCATTACCTCTGTTTTGCTTGTGCTAATTTTCATGTTATTTTCCCTACACATTTCGTTTAGACTATTCATGTGGTCTTGTAATTCAGCTTATGATTTTGCTATTAGTGCTTGGTCGTCCGCAAACAGGAGTTCTCTAATTGTTAGATTTGCAGATGGTTCTTCTTCTGTGTTCTCGTCATGCGGTATTCTTGCTGTCTCTGCTTGGCTGGTTTCTTTACATATGTTGTCTATATATGTTATGAACAAGAGAGGGGACATGACACACGTGTTTCATTGAATTCGATTGATTTTTCTATAAGTTGTCTAAGAGCAAAAATGGCACTTGTGCATCCTTTGTTTTTCCTAAATCCAAGTTGTGTTTCGCTTAGCTGGGGTTCTAAAGTAGTTACTACTACTACAGTTATATACTCCACTCCCCACTCCAACAGTTATATACTCCATTCCCCACTCCAACAGTTATATACTCTATTCCCTACTCCGACAATTACATACTCTATTCCCAACTCCAACAATTATATACTATATTCCCCACTCCAACAGTTATATACTATATACCTCACTCCAATAGTTATATACTATGTTCCCCACTCCAACAATTATATACTCTATTCCCCACTCTAACAGTTATATACTCCATTCCCCATTCCAACAGTTATATACTATATTCCCCACTCCAACAGTTATATACTATATTCACACCCCAACAGTTATATACTCTATTTCCCACTCCAACAGTTAAATACGCTATTCCCCACTTCAACAGTTATGTACTCTATTCACCACTCCAAGAGTCTCATATTCGATTACCCACTGAAATCCATCCATCCATCATGTGCCATGCCGGTAAGCGTGGGCGGTCATGTTCTGCCATCTCACTCGATCAACAGAGTCGTGGATCAGTTCCGTGTTGTTGTCTCGACCATGCCACAAGGCCAAGCCATCCAGATACTTGTTTCTAGGTCTTCCCCTTGGTCTGTTCCCCTCGATCTTACCAGTTGTCACCAAGTTCTCCAAATCATTTCTTCTCATAACATGCCCAAAAAATTGTGACTGTCTACGTCTAATGTCTCTGATCAGTTTACGATCTTCATTTGTTTCTTGAAGGACTTGTTCATTGGTCTTTCTGGCTGTCCATGGTATTCTTTGCATTTTCCTCAGAAACCACATTTCTACAGCCATCAGATGTTTTTCAGCCTGGCTGCTCATTGTCCAAGCTTCACATCCATATAAAAGTACAGGTTCTATGTAGCATCTCAACACTCTTTTTCTCGTTTCAATTGACATCTTTTTATTGGTCAGTATGTTTTTCATCTTGCTAAAGGCTACTTTTGCCATGGCGATTCTTGTTCTAATCTCTTCAAGGCATCTCCCATCAGATGTTATTACTGTTCCGAGGTAATTGTACCTATTCACTTGTTGAAGAATATTCCCATTTACTTGTATATTACACTGTGGTATTTCGTTCTTCTTAGTGACGACCATAATCTGTGTCTTTTTACAATTTAATTCTAACCCTTGTTGTTCACTGTGTGTAACAACCGCATCTACTAAATGTTGCAGGTCCTGTTCATTGTCTGCAATCAAGACTGTATCATCTGCATATCTAATGTTATTGATGCATCGTCCCCCAATGTTGATTCCTTCCATATTTTCAATATTTCTGAAAATATTTTCACTGTACAGGGAAAACAGATCTGGAGACATTACACATCCCTGTCTCACACCTCTCTTAATAGGCTGATATTGGCTTACTTCATTCTTTCCCATCAATTTGTAGTTCTTCAAGCATCCTTATCATGTTGACATGTCTTACTTTATAGGTAAATATATACTCTTCCTTTATAGGTAAATATATACCCACTGAAATAGGTAAATACTATATTCCCCACTCCAACAGTTATATAATATGTTTCCCACTCCAACAGTTCTATACTATATTCACCACTCTAATAGTTATATACTCTATTCACCACTCCAACAGTCCCATATTCGATTACCCACTGAGTTAGTTATATACTCAACTCCCCACTCACACCACACAGCTCTATGCTTTATTACCGACTCCAACAGCTCTATATTCGAACCCCCATTCTAACAGCTATATACTTGCTGTTTTGTGTGTTTTTTCCCCTCATTTCAGTAGTTATATACTCGATTTCCCACGCTAACGGTTCTAGGCTCTTCTTCTTCTTCTTCTTCTTCTTCTTCTTCTTCTTCTTCTTCTTCTTCTTCTTCTTCTTCTTCTTCTTCTTCTTCTTCTTCTTCTTCTTCTTCTTCTTCTTCTTCTTCTTCTTCTTCTTCTTCTTCTTCTTCTTCTTCTTCTTCTTCTTCTTCTTCTTCTTCTTCTTCTTCTTCTTCTTCTTCTTCTTCTTCTTCTTCTTCGTCTCTTCTCCGTCTCTTCTTCTTCTTCTCTCTTCTCTTCTTCTTCTTCTTCTTCTTCTTCTTCTTCTTCTTCTTCTTCTTCTTCTTCTTCTTCTTCTTCTTCTTCTTCTTCTTCTTCTTCTTCTTCTTCTTCTTCTTCTTCTTCTCTTCTTCTTCTCTTCTTCTTCTTCCTTCTTCTTCTTCTTCTTCCTTCTTCTTCCTTCTTCTTCCTTCTTCTTCCTTCTTCTTCTTCTTCTTCTTCCTTCTTCCTTCTTCCTTCCTTCTTCTTCTTCCTTCCCTTCATCTTCCTTCATCTTCCTTCTTCTTCTTCTTCTTCCTTCTTCTTCCTTCTTCTTCTTTCTTCTTCTTCTTCTTCTTCTTCTTCTTCTTCTTCTTCTTCTTCTTCTCTTCTTCTTCTTCTTCTTCTTCTTCTTCTTCTTCTTTCCTTCTTCTTCATTTCCTTCTTCTTCTTCTTCTTCTTCTTCTTCTTCTTCTTCTTCTTCTTCTTCTTCTTCTTCTTCTTCTTCTTCTTCTTCTTCTTCTTCTTCTTCTTCTTCTTCTTCTTCTTCTTCTTCTTCTTCTTCTTCTTCTTCTTCTTCTTCTTCTTCTTCTTCTTCTTCTTCTTCTTCTTCTTCTTCTTCTTCTTCTTCTTCTTCTTCTTTCTTCTTCTTCCTTCTTCTTCTTCCTTCTTCTTCCTTCTTCTTTCTTCTTCTTTCTTCTTCTTTCTTCTTCTTCTTCCTTCTTCTTCTTCTTCCTTCTTCTTCTTCTTCCTTCTTCTTCTTCTTCTTCCTTCTTCTTCTTCTTCTTCCTTCTTCTTCTTCTTCCTTCTTCTTCTTCTTCCTTCTTCTTCTTCTCCTTCTTCTTCTTCTTCCTCTACTTCTTCCTTCTTCTTCTTCCTTCTTCTTCGTCCTTCTTCTTCTTCCTTCTTCTTCTTCCTTCTTCTTCTTCCTTCTTCTTCTTCTTCTTCTTCCTTCCTTCTTCTTCCTTCCTTCTTCTTCTTCCTTCTTCTTCTTCTTCTTCTTCTTCTTCTTCTTCTTCTTCTTCTTCTTCTTCTTCTTCTTCTTCTTCTTCTTCTTCTTCTTCTTCTTCTTCTTCTTCTTCTTCTTTTCTTCTTCTTTCTTCTTCTTCTTCTTCTTCTTCTTCTTCTTCTTCTTCTTCTTCTTCTTCTTCTTTCTTCTTCTTTCTTCTTCTTTCTTCTTCTTTCTTCTTCTTTCTTCTTCTTTCTTCTTCTTTCTTCTTCTTTCTTCTTCTTCTCCTTCTTCTTCCTCCTTCTTCTTCCTCCTTCTTCCTCCTTCTTCCTTCTTCTTCCTCCTTCTTCCTCCTTCTTCTTCCTTCTTCTTCCTTCTTCCTCTTCTTCTTTCTTCTTCTTTCTTCTTCTTCTTCCTCCTTCTTCCTCCTTCTTCCTTCTTCTTTCTTCTTCTTTCTTCTTCTTTCTTCTTTCTTCTTCTTTCTTCTTCCTTCTTCTTCCTTCTTCTTCCTTCTTCTTCTTCTTCTTTCTTCTTCCTTCTTCTTCTTTCTTCTTCCTTCTTCTTCCTTCTTCTTTCTTCTTCTTTCTTCTTCCTTCTTCTTTCTTCTGCTTTCTTCTTCCTTCTTCCTTTTTCTTTCTTCTTCTTTCTTCTTCCTTCTTCTTTCTTCTTCCTTCTTCCTTCTTCTTCCTTCTTCCTTCTTCTTCCTTCTTCCTTCTTCTTCCTTCTTCTTTCTTCTTCCTTCTTCCTTCTTCTTCCTTCTTCCTTCTTCTGCCTTCTGCCTTCTTCTTCCTTCTTCCTTCTTCTTCCTTCTTCCTTCTTCTTCCTTCTTCCTTCTTCTTCCTTCTTCCTTCTTCCTTCTTCTTCCTTCTTCCTTCTTCTTCCTTCTTCTTCCTTCTTCCTTCTTCCTTCTTCTTCCTTCTTCCTTCTTCTTCCTTCTTCCTTCTTCCTTCTTCTTCCTTCTTCCTTCTTCTTCCTTCTTCTTCAGCGTTCATCCAGAGTTGTTTTTTTTCTTTTCTGAACGTGATTGCGTTGTGCCTGTTTACAGCAGAGCTGCGATCTTGCACCGTTAGGCCGACACATCCGACTTCTGCAGGAATTTGTTGACCGGGTTAACCTTCCCGGTTTTTTTTTAGGACGTTTGTCTCTCACTGTTGTGGTGTTATCCAGCATCCCACCTGGCCCATATAGAACAGCCAAAGACATCCTGGTCAGCACTCAAGGGAAGGCAGGGGCAGACCATGGGCATTCCCCGCCATCCAAAGAGGCTTCCATACTTGCAGAGCCGACACACAGCGCTCTGGTACTGGGCTCACCCAAGGAATCGTCACGTCCTGCACATGTCTGCTTAGCCTCACTTCCGTATATTGGGCATTCCGTTCACCATAGGCTGTTCTTCCGGAAACCAAAAGAATGAAGTCTGCAGATGACATCCACACAGTGAGCTTTCGATTCGGACTTTCCACGTAATGGATTTGCTATCCAAGCAATATTCCATTTCATGCCTCTGGGACGCTTTTGTAACCGACATACCTGTGGTATGAAGTGTGGCAGTCTAAATACTTTTTCATGCACCTTTAAATGTCAACCTGAATGTAGTTAAAGTAAGCTACAGTCAACTTGAGCTTGTCGGTATCTCCATAGAGCTTGTCCTCAAATAAAGCAGGTGTGGATCAAAATATCTTTCTCTGTTCTGCATATATTGGGTACTCCTGCAGCAAATGTTTAGCTGTCATTTTACCAGTTCCACAATTACATTCATCGGTATCTCATATCTTTAGTTTATTGAACAAGTGGTATTTCAGCCTGTTATGTCCTGTGCGGAGTCTTGTGCGGAGTACGAAGATTGCTACTTGTTCTCTTCGGTCGAGTTTGTAATATGCATCATCCTTCTGGTGGCCTGGATGCTCTGATTCCCATTTGGTTCTATATGTGCTTTTTATAAACCTCTTTGCCTCATTATAGGTTATGTCTATATCAGGCTGTGGTAGTCGTCCGCCCTCTTTTGCTAGTCTGTCAGCCTCTTCATTTCCAGGTATACTGCAATGTGATGGGATCCACTGTACTACAACTTTTTTGGATTTCTGGCATAGACCATGGAGTGCTGCTCTTAGATCAGCTAGTTTTGTGCTATTTTTGCTCTTCAGTATTAAGACAGCTGACTTTGCTTCTGTGAAGATAGCTATTTGCTTCTCTTTATTTTCCTCCATCAAGAGCATTTCTGCTGCGGTTTTCAAAGCCTCTACCTCCGCTTTGAAGTTACTTGAAAATTTCCCAGTTGCCACTTACTGTGTTTTTTTTAACTCCATTTTTTACATTTAAGAGAATTTCTCCTCCTCCATTTTCTATTGGATTTTTGGCTGATCCATCTGTATACGCATTGGTCCAATTTCTGCTTGGGTAATGTTCTTTTATGTAGTTTAGGGTTATTCTTCTTCTTTTGGTTTCATTCTGAGTGTTCTTTATCTCAATACCAGGAATGTTTTCTTTTATCTCAGGCAGATTTCCGTTTGGTTGTCAGAGATAACAGATACTTCGCTGCAAGGTATTGTATTTCGTGTAAGTATTAGAACTCCTCCTGTGTGTCCTTCGCGGTAAAAACGTGTGGCCTGGTATCCTCTGACTGAGAATTTGCGATTGGCATTGAGGTGTGTGTCTCTTGAATGCATGCCCTCTTGAATGCATGCCCTCTTGAATGCATGAACTGCACGCTTTGTTAGGGAGACTTTCTTGTTATAAACTCCTTCGGCATTCCACTGTAGTACGTTGAGTGTCCGAGGTATTCAGCCAGTAGCTCTTAACCTACTTCTCTGTGCCTTGACTCCACAGCACAGGGGAAGGTGACCACAAGTAGTCATGGGTGGACCTTCTCGACGCACGGGGATCGGCACTATCACCGCCTGATGGGACTTCGCGGGATTAGCACCATAACGATTAATTTTAATTTGTGACATCATGAATTAAGTTACGTTGCACTGCTTTGTCAAGCCTGAGGCTCAGTACATCGGATTTCGACAAGCATTTTTCGGGCATGCTTCCCCTAGCCTTTGACTGTCCCAGTCTACCTACAAGGCAGCAGGTTTGTGTGTCGCTTGGTCTGGTCCCTCTCCCTTGACCTATCCGACATAGGAGACCCTACCAGTAGCTGTGCTACCGTCGGCATACCTCTTGGGGTCATTGGAACACTCAAGACCCTCTACCTCGTCACGGTGGACACACAGAAGAGGGGTAATTCCTACTCAAACAGTTCTATTCTTTACTCCACACCCCAAAAGCTCTAAACTCGACTCCCAACTTCAGCAGTTCATTGCTTAATTCCTAACTCCAACAGCATTACATAGAACGGCTAACAGAACCTCTGATGATCTGCCAACATGGATGCCTGCGCAGAATAGTGAGACTAAAATGTATGACAGAATTACCAATGCAGAGCTCATGAAGTGAGCTTAACAAATTCCATTGAATCAAGGGGTGAGATAAATACGATAGCGCTGGATAGGGCACAAACTAAAACAACCTGAGGACAATATAACTTGACACACTATTGTCAGGAACTGCAGGCGAACGAAAACCGTGGGACCCAAAAAAGGCACAGGGAAGAGAATTACAGACAGAGATGAAGAATATTTGGAGGACATTGAGAGAGTTGCAGAAGATAAACAATGATGGGAAAGCTTGGAGTGGCCTGTTTGAAGGCCAATGGTCAAATAGGGGTTAAAGGACAAAAGAACATGAAGATGGTAATAATGCATCGCACTCCTGATCCTGGGGAAGTTGATCAGACGTCTAGCCCTCTCGGATAAGGGCGAATAATCTTCGATAACCCGAGCAGTTAAACATCGTTTGGCACTTGGACATAGAAAATAGCAGGATACATCTGAATATTAATATATATATATATATATATATACGTGTGTGTGTGCGTGCGTGCGTGTGTGTGTGTGTGTAAATATTTATCTCGTTTGTGATTTTGCTAAGTACACATTTGAATCCTGACAGGTGTTGAGTTTGTGCACTGTGCTAAACATCCCTCTCATGTGATCAATGGGTAAAGACTGGGACTTTTATGAAAATATCCGTGTGCAATAGAAGTGGTCTTTGGCCTAAACCAAAATCATTAAAGGGAAAGCCAATTAAAAGCACAAATTGTGTGTGTGTGTGTGTGTGTGTGTGTGTGTGTGTGTGTGTTTGTGTGTGTGTGTGTGTGTGTGTAAAAAAAAAGGGGGGGGGGGTATTTACATCATACATAAGCAGAACTAAACATGGCTTTACAAGTAGAATCATACATGGCATTTATACATATTATTACTCAAGGGATTTATAGCCACCCTCCGTGACGAAGGAATTACGGACGCCGCACGTAATCCCGTATACCCGCGTTCGAAACACAGCTGCGAGGGATTTGGCAGCAGACCGCGTTGCGTTGGTTTTGCGTTGGTATCAGTGCCGACCGTTCAGAAAACAATGGCAAACTACTAAATGCAAACTTGCCAAGAGATCACAGCGACAGAAATGCTGGTGTTGACTGCGATGTCCTATACAGGAAATGCAAATTTAAAAAAAGAAGTGTGGAGGAGGGGGGGGGGTGTTATAAGTTGAATCACTCAAGGAGGGTTTACAAGTAGAATCAATCACACATAGCATTTATAAGTAGAATCAATCAAAGGATTTATAAGTAGAATTAATCAAAGGATTTATAAGTAGAATCACTCAAGGGGTTTATATAATCAGACATGGGGTTTATAATTATAATCAGACATGGGGTTTATAATTAGAATCAGACATGGGGTATATAATTAGAATCAGACATGGGGTTTTTAATTAGAATCAGACATGGGGTTTATATGTAGAATCATTCAATGGGTTTATAAGTAGAACCAGGCATGGGGTTTATAAGTAGAATCAAACCAGGCATTTATAATTAATAACAAACATGGTTTTTTATAGGTGAACCAAATATGGGTGGGTTGTTGTTTTTTTTTAAATCCCACATGGGGGTTTGTTTGTTAATTAGAACCAAACATGGGGTTCATAAGCAGAATGACACATGGCGTTAGGAGATACACATATCATCATCATCAAGTGCCGTGCCGGCTGGCGTAGGCGTTCATGGCTCTCCACAGATCTCGGTCTTTGGTGTTCTGGATCAACTCTGCTGATGATATTCCTCCATGCCACCGTCTTAATCCGTCCAGCATCATTTTTCTTGGTCTGCCTCTGCCTCTCTTCCCCTCGATCTTTCCAGTTGTCACGATGTTCTCCAATGCCTCTCTTCTCATCACATGACCAAAGAAAGCTGTTTGTCTCTTTCTTATTGTTGTATATAGTTTTCTAGTTTCATTAGCCTCTTTCAGGCAATCGTCGTTAGTTACTCTGGCAGTCCAAGGAATTCGCAACATTCGTCTTAAAAACCACATCTCTGTTGCTTCTAAGTTCTTCCTAATTTGTTCATTTACATTCCAAGATTCGCTGCCATACAGTAAAACTGGTTCTATATAGCATTTCAGCACTCTCTTTCTTACATTCATTGATAGTGACTTATTGCATAAGATACTCTTCATTTTCTGAAATGCGGCTTTTGCCTGCCCTATTCTGCTCTTAATCTTAATAAGATACACATATAGGGTTTATAAACAGAACCAATTATGGCGTTTATAAGTAGAACCAAATAAGACGTTTATAAATATAACTAATCATGGCGTTTATAAGTAGACTCAAACCTGACCTTTATAAACAGAAATAATCAAGGTGTTTATAAGTAGAATCCTATAGGTGGTTTATAAGTAGAACTAAACGTGGTGTTTCAAAGAAGAAATACATGGGCAAACCCCACACGTGGGGTTTACAAGCAGGGTCAAACAATGGGTTTATAATTGGAACCATACATTGTTTATAAGCAGAATTAAACATGAGATTTACAAGCAGGATAAAACAATGGATTTATAATTGGAATCAGACATTGTTTATAATCAGAACTAAACATGGGGTTTACAAGCAGGGTCAAACAATGGATTTATAATTGGAATCAGACATTGTTTATAATCAGAACTAAACATGGGGTTTACAAGCAGGGTCAAACATAATTCCTCACTTGTCGGCTAATTATCAAAGATTCGCTTCCGTACATCAGGATGGGCTCAATATATCCCTTAAACACCCTTTTCCTCACCTCGGTAGACAGAAATAAATTGCAGAAAATAATCTTCATCTTGTAAAATGCTGCCCTTGCTTGAGCTATTCTACATTTAACTTCCTCAATACATCTTCCATCTGCTGATATTAAAGTACTCAGATACTTTAATGTATTGACTTGTTTTATTTGTTCCATTTACATGAGTTTTGCAGTTTGGGTATACACGTTGGAATTGTAATAACCATTACTTCTGTTGTTTTTTCTATTATTCCGAAAAAAGTCCATCGTTTTGGCCTTTTGTTGTAATTATATTTAAATATCATTTCTTGTAACTGGGTTTCATTTTCAGCGAACATAACCATGTCATCAGCATAACTCAAGTTGCTTACATCATACCCCACAACGGATATTCATGTCGTGTCTTGTATGGATCTCAGTACTGGTATTTTGTTCTACACATTGAACAGATATAGACTCAAACATGGCTTTCTATGGAATTGAACACAATTGAACTAGACCACACAACTATGTTATATAATTATGCGAGGATTGAATGTATTCAGTGAAAATATATTATTCTCAGTGTTCAGTAACTTAAGTGGTCTAATAAGTCATTCATTCATGGAGTGTGTATTTGGGAAGTTCTCGAGTTGACAGTTGTATTCATATCTGTAATCTTTGCGTGGGTGAGACTCGCTCACATTGCGTGAGATTGCGTGCCAGCCCGTCTCAAGTTGACTGAGCCTGCTGTGTGTAGTTTATGAAAACTATTGCTTATAATGTTCTGTTTATTATGGTATTCAGTTATTCGGTTTGTAACTTTGGTTTCCGTCTGGATGTTTAATGAACACGTAGATGACACATTGTGTCACTGTAGCTTTGTGGTTGTAACTATTATTATCCTGCTGTTTGGCTGTTTCTGCGGTGAAACGTTTTAAAGGCTAACACTGTATTGCTTATATGCTGTTTTGTAGAGTGTTTCTACCATAGTTTGTTTGTTCAACTTTGCCACCAAAGTAACTTTATTGTGTTCATCGTTACTTCCTGCCATGATATGCTAATCTGAACCCGTTTTGTCCCATTCAGTCGTTACATGAACACAACACTTACTTGTATTTTCTGTCACGTACGACTATTTTAAACTCTAGACCAGCGCTGTGGCGAAGGAGTTAGAACGCAATTCGTAATCCCGCATACCGCGTTCGAAAGAGCTGCGTGCGATTTGGAAACAGACCGGCTTACGCTGACTTTAATACAATGGTGTGAGTGAGGGTCGTTCAGAAAGCAATGACAAACTACTGAGCGTAAACTTGCTAAGAAATCACACAGCCAAAAGATGCTGGGGTTGACCGCAACATCCTGTAAAGGATAAGCATCTACATTTTAGACCCAAACGTTTACTACACGAAAACGAACTGTTTAGGCTACAAAGTAACTACTGTATTATATGTAACATTGCACTAAATAATTGATATGTGTAACATGTCGGCCTCGATTTTGTCATGCAATACATAGTTTTGCTTTTGTATATCTGTAATTTTAAGGTAGATATAAAGTTGCATAGTTAAATAAATACTGCTAAGAAAATAGTTCCTTTGTTTCCGCCAATAGTTTCACTGTGATTATATATCTATATATTTATCTATGAAGTGATCATTCAACGACGTGGTGGTAGAAAATATCATGATTATGTCATGCAAGTAACAAACGAACTATGGTGGGAACCTTGGAGCTGTGGTTTTATACAAGAATACTGAACATCCGTAAGGCAGCTATAATTAGCAATATGGACATTTTGAGGTAGGCGAAGTTGCAGGGACAACTTATCATAAACAGACAATAAAGCAGTCATCATGTTTTGGCTACATTATGAGAAGACAAACTGGAACATGTTGTAACAACCGGAAAATTTTGTGGAAAGACAGATAGAGGAAGACAGTGTGACAAAATTCTTGAGTCTTGTGTCATGGCATGGAAGGGAACCAAAACACATGGAATTGATCCATGCTCCCGGAGATCGCAATTTGTGGGGAAGTATGATCGTCTACGCTATCCGACAAGGCACTGGATGATGAGAGGATGATGATGATGATGATACAGTGATTTTTACTTCAATTCCAGATGCGTTGGTCTCATATACTTAGAAACCACACGTTTTCCCGGTCTCCAGATGTTCCTTTTTCTTCAGGGCACAAATCTGGAGCAGAAATTGACCATCCAATCCTCTGTGACATTTGTTTCAATGGCACTGATGTTGATTGATTGATTGATTGATTGATTGATTGATTGATTGATTGATTGATTGATTGATTGATTGATTGATTGATTGATTGATTGATTGATTGATTGATTGATTGATTGATTGATTGTCAGATTGTTTCACTTTTCATATACACATTTGTTAGCATACCTCTGTTCTGTTACGATTTTTGCATAAAGCTCATTCCTTTATTCTACCTCTCTTGCTCTTTGCCATGTCTAACTGCTGTGGCGAAGGAGTTACGCACGAAATTCGTAATTCCTCACACCGTTCGGGCGATTTCGAAGCATACCGCCTTGCTGGTTTCACACAATTGTATGAGCGCCGGTCGTCCAGAAAGCTGTGGCAAACTACTGAAAGCAAATTTGTCCCACAAAAATGTCAAAAATGCTGGGGTTGACTGCGATGTCATGTAAAGGGTATTCAACTAACGGAGAATTTGATCTTTTAGAGTGCACAATTTGGAAACGAAGTCTCCTGTTTGTCGCCCTTATGTGAGAGAGCTAAGTGTCTCATCTCAATACCCATGAGATCAGGGGTCGTGTATGTGTGTGTGTATATATATATACGATCCTCGGGGAAATAAACTGTCAACCCTGTTCTGGGGACAAACCGTGAACCTTATGAGCCGGTGATCTCTGTCATAACTCCACTCTCATAGTCCGGCAGTTCTCTTCTGAATACATCATCAACACTGATAGTCCAATAGTTCTAGCAATAAACCATCAACCCTAAGAGTCCGACAGTTCTCATAGCAATAAAACATCAATGCTGATAGTCTAATATAGCCCAATAGTTCTCTTAACAATAAAGCATCAACCCTTGTAGTCCAATAGTTCTCCTAACAATAAAACATCAACCCTAATAGTCCAGTATAGCCCAATAGTTCTCCTAGTAATAAAGCATCACCGCTAATAGTTCAATAGTTCTTCTATCAATAAAGCATCAACCCTAATAGTCCAGTATAGCCCAATAGTTTCATTGGCACCTTTCCGTCTTGACAGACGATAGTTTGGTACATTGTGCTTCAAAAAGGTTTAATAACTACGATCCATGGAAGTGGCGAGTGTGGCTGGTAAGGCTAATTCTTGCTGCAAATGTTTGCCCACAGTAGGTGCATGTGAAAACATGGTCACTTCCACCATTTTGCACCATCTTACGTCTCTCACGCTCTGTGTGTGCTTTATCTGCAATCATTTTCTCCTTTGTCTTTATTCCATTTCTGATAGTTGCCCTCAATGCAACACGTTCAGCGGCGACGTGCTCCCAATGTGCATTATCAATGCCTGTATCAATCATGTCCCGCTTACACACATCTTTGTATCGTAGTAGAGGCCGACCCTGAAATCTCCTACCCGTCTGTAATTCACCAAAAAAGATGTCCTTTGGTATTCTACCATCATCCATCCTCCTAACGTGTCCTATCCATCTAAGTCTACGAAGACTGAGCATGGAATACACCGTCACACAACCTGATCTTTCCAATACTTCAGTATTTGTGATTTTGTCTTGCCACTTAATACCAAGTATACTTCGCAGACACCGCATATGAAAGCTGTTTAAACGTTTCTCTTGGCGTGAGTAAGTTGTCCAGGTTTCACTGCCATAAAGAAGAGTACTAAGGACACAGGCTTGGTAGACGAGGACTTTTGTTTTGGCAGTAAGCTTCCTGTTCTACCAGCCTATTTTTGCTAACATGTTCATTGTTGTTGCTGCCTTGCCAATCCTGATGTTGATTTCCTGATCGAGGGATAATTTGCTATTTACCTCTGATCCTAGATATGTAAAATGGTCTACTATCTCCAGTTCGGCGTCGTAAATAAAGATTGATGGTACATCATGTGCACCTTGTGACATAATCTGTGTCTTCATTTTGTTAATTGTTAAACCAAATTCAGAACAAGCATTGGAGAATGCAGATAGTAGATGTTTTAATTCTTCCTCAGAGTGGGTCGTAATCGCAGCATTATCCGCAAAAAGCAACTCTCTGATTAGTACCCTGCTAATTTTGGTCTTGGCCTTCAATCTCTGAGCATTATAGAGGCCACCATCTGAGCGTGAGTGAATGTATATACCGTCATCCTGATCACGAAAGGCATATTTCAGTAGAAGTGAAAAGTATATCCCAAAGAGGGTGGGGGATAGTACACAACCTTGCTTAACTCCACTCTTGATTTCAAACTCTTCTGAAGTTGAGCCATCAAACTTGATTATACCCTTCATGCCTGTGTGGAACGATTCCACAATGGACAGAGGAGTTGGTGGGCAGCCAATCTTCTTTAGTGCTTTGAACAGACCCTCACGACAGACCAAATCGAATGCCTTTGTGAGGTCGATGAAGGCAATAAACAGTGGCTGATTTTGTTCCCGGCATTTTTCTTGCATCTGTCGCAATGAGAATATCATATCAATGGTAGACCGGTTCTGACGGAAGCCGCACTGTGATTCGGGGTAGACTTGATCTCTCCATAGCACAAAGCCTGGGCTAAAATAAAGAAACGATGTGTTGCCCATGCAGCATGATCCTTCTCTCGGCCTGCCTAGTTCACTCCAGAGGAAAGTTGACACCTATAATCTGGAACAAGACAAGCTGCAGAAGCTGCCGGATCAGCAAAGCAATGCTCTAACTGTCCGCCTGTCGGAGCTTCGATCCTAGACCAGCTGCCAACCAAGGCTTAGGGCCTGGTCTGCCCTGCCATGACTTATTTTGTCTTTGGGTTGCATTTCCTCGCACCAGGGTAAGGCTAGTACCCTCCCAATTGCGCTCTTCCGCCCGAAGCCGTTGGCACAATGTGGGGTGTCGGGTTTGGTAGCCCAATAGTTATCCTAGCAATAAAGCATCAACACCTAATAGTCAAAAAGTTATCCTAGCAATAAAGCATCGACACTAATATTACAGTAGTTCTCCAAACAATAAAGTATCAACGCTAATATTACAGTAGTTCTCCAAACAATAAAGCATCAACGCTAATATTACAATAGTTCACCTCTCAGCACAGCATCAGCACTAGTAGCTCAATAGTCCCCTCGATACAGCAACACTGACATTACAATAGTTGTCCTAGCAATACAACATCATCACTGACATAGCAATAGTTCTGGAAGTACAGCATCAACACTAGAGGCACAGTAGTTTTTTCTCTCAGTCCAGCATCAAGACTAACAGTCAAGAAGTTGTCGTCTACTAGACCAGTAGTGCCTTTCCTCTAACTATTGCAACAACACTGATGCTTCAGATGTTCTCCAGGCAGCACTGCTTCAGCACAAATCGTTCTTCTTCTTCGTTTACCTTCAAACGTCAATGTAAATGAGATCAAAGATTGAGCTTGTGTGAGTGCGTGGAAAATAACTTTACAGGAGGGGATAAGTCAGGCGGGTAATTTCCTCTACGTAGTTGTTTTATCAAAACACTTATTTTATATTTCTGATTTCCACTTCACTTTCTCACTCCTGGGGGTACCAAGAACCGCTACAACTATTTTCTATAAGCCATTTCTTGGCTGTTTCTTAGGTATCCAGGGACTGTTTCTTCAAATAGAATACAAGAGACATTTATCTCGAGTTTTCTCACCTGAATCTGAAGTGTAAGAGATTTGAACCTGCACCCACAGCTAAATGCCAGCGTAAGCCAACCGGATATCCGAGAAAAGAATTAGAGACAGAGATGAACACAAGGAGGCAGCTGCAGAAAGCGCAAGTTGGGAATGCTTGGCCTGAATTGGTTGAGGGACTAACCTCCAGAGTGGACAGAAGTAACAAGTAGACAAAGATATAGGGGAAGCTGTTGTAACACATTGTCTAGCACTCTTACAGTTCTGCCCGTTGTCAAGTGTTGGAATGTTCATCGAGATGGCGAATTTTGTTTGCAACAGTGACCCGGTCGATCCAGGCCTAAAATGAGTACCAACAAATGTTCTAGGATATAAAGGCGAACAGCATAATACCGACTGCATCACTCTCGGTCTGCCTCATTCAGTAAAGCTCTGTATTTTCTTAGCCCCAAAAGTACCTTAGTCTAGCAATCGTAGTTTTTTTTTTTTTTTTAATTTCAATGGTCTCGACTGCATCCCAGTCTAGCAATCAGTTTTGTATTTCCCCGGTTCCAACACCCCAGTCTAGCAATCAATTTTGTATTTCCTTAGTTCCTGCACCCCAGTCTAGCAATCAGTTTTGTATTTCCCCGGTTCCAACACCCCAGTCTAGCAATCAATTTTGTATTTCCCTAGTTCCTGCACCCCAGTCTAGCAATCAGTTTTGTATTTCCCCGGTTCCAACACCCCAGTCTAGCAATCAATTTTGTATTTCCTTAGTTCCTGCACCCCAGTCTAGCAATCAGTTTTGTATTTCCCCGGTTCCAACACCCCAGTCTAGCAATCAATTTTGTATTTCCCTAGTTCCTGCACCCCAGTCTAGCAATCAGTTTTGTATTTCCCCGGTTCCAACACCCCAGTCTAGCAATCAATTTTGTATTTCCCTAGTTCCTTCCCCAGTCTAGCAATCAATTTTGTATTTCCCCGGTTCCAACACCCCAGTCTAGCAATCGGTTTTGTATTTCCCTGGTTCCTGTACCCCAATCTAGCAATCAGTTGTATATTTCCCCTGGTTCTTGCCGCCACCCCCCCCCCCCCTTTACCTTCCCCCTACCTCTCCCCCCCCTTCCCAACCTAGCCGTCATAGTTTTGTCAATGTCATACTGATACGTATTAATATAATGTAATTGTTTCTGGTGTACAATGAAATAGCAGATGTATAAAGAATGGTAAACCGTTGCACAAACATAGGCTTGTTAGGCAGGGAAAGAAACTTGGAACTATATGGAATCGACGATGGAAGAGTCGAGAGGCTTATTTTGTTTTATATTACGCCTTTTGTTTCAGCTGTTATATTGCAAAATGACTCGCTTCTTCGTTTGAACTGGAACTGTTTTCTTCCCGAGAACGTTTCCCCATGCTAGTTTTAGTATCGTCTGGGTTAGCTAAAACTGTTGACACTTTCTTCTGATTCCCATATGCTGCCTTAATTTCTTTGAATGTCTATACGCACACATTAAAACATTGTGTTTTTCTACAGACCTCCAGCTGTTCGCGTGACAGGCAAAACCACAATTTACACATGTGCAGAGTCAACGATTGACGGATATCTTTAACTGAGCACAAGGTCAAATTATGTGAAGCTATTGTCTGGATACAAAGAGAAGGTGAAAGAAAGTCCCAGCTGTAGAGACTGTCTCTGATCGGCAATGTAACAGCGTGTGGCGGGACTGGTCTATCTTATATCTTACAGAGCAGCGGCTGGCACTGGGCGTGTGGCGGGACTGGTCTATCTTATATCTTACAGAGCAGCGGCTGGCACTGGGCGTGTGGCGGGACTGGTCTATCTTATATCTTACAGAGCAGCGGCTGGCACTGGGCGTGTGGCGGGACTGGTCTATCTTATATCTTACAGAGCAGCGGCTGGCACTGGGCGTGTGCTGTATGGGTGGCTGTGTCTCCAGCACGTCTTTCACTGTCAACAAACAGAAAGATCTCAAGTTTGCTAGGTAATCTTATCTGTTGTATTGTCCATCTGATAACTGTTACACTATAACTGTACACCCACAGTGTTATCCTGAATGCACGCCCACGGTATGATTACCCTTAATAGATACGCCCACAGTGGTATAATTAATGTATACGCCCACAGTATTACCCTGAATGTATACGACCACAGTATTATTCTCATTATATATGCCCACAGTATTATCCTTAATGCACACGCCTACAGTATTATCCTCATTACAAATGTCCACAGTATTATACTTAATGTCATACCTACACCTATTTTCTAGAAAGGTATAGACAACTTCAGGGTGTTGCTTTTTATCAACCTTCCTCTATGCTGGCACTGTTTATGGATAATCACATCGTCCGACTGGCCATGTGTCCTCTTCTGCCATATTCTTGGACCTTTGTCTCCGCAGGCTGTCTTTGTCTTTCTCGTCGATTTACTCCACATGGACCGACTTTCGCGCCTTTCTATTTATGTTTCTTTCAACCCTCCGCCTTGTAAGTGCCATAACCCAAATTAGACTAGGTATGAGTTTATGGCAGTGTTCAGTAAATGGACACATGGAACGTGAAAAGTGAATACTTTCACACAGCGTGGAAACGCTGGGACCCACTTCGGAGTCGGCACAAGGTGGCTCCTTAAAAGTCAGTCTGCGTTGAGCCATGGTCAAGTGTGGACCTAGCCTGATGTGTACAGAGAGCTACGGCTATAGAGTATGCCGCTCTTTTAATAATCATTAGATTTGTGTTGAGTTCTTTAGATACTCGACTGTGATGTGGAATACTTGACAGTGTAACTGAATTTGTGCAATGCTCTTAGACGAATATAACTTGTGGAAAACGCCACCAGTGACGAATTATCAATAGTTGTATTCTGTTCGTCATCGTTTGAGTGAAGAGAGAATCAAGCGGTAACAGCTAGTGGTAACCAACTATAAGGGTTTGGCCAGAAGAAGTTATGAGCTCAACGGAAAGAAGATCTAATAATATATAACCCACACATAAAGTTCACAGAGTTAGAGGCGAAAGGAATCACAGAGAAAAACGCAGTCAGCGCTCAGATAATAACATGTACACTGTAAGGGCGAATATGATAAGAATTATTATAATAATATAAGAATCATATTGTGTTAATGGATATAACTGTCAATCCGCCATCTACTCCGTGGCACATGGGGGATCGTCTGGGTATTTTGATTAGATATTTAGATTTAACTAAATAAACTTGCATTGATTGTTTTGCAATAACTAAAGGCCATACAGTTAATTGGAATAAGCAAAAAAAAAGTTGATGCTCAATTTTCTTTTATCTTGCTCACAGGGATATGCCATAATCCAAATTAGACTAGGTCAGAGGTTATTCCTTTCTCCCTGCGTCCCCGACTATCGTGCCAGGATGTTGAGTTTTGCCACAGAGCTCATAAAATGTGTGATTTCTTCAGAACCGGATCATGTCTTGTCGTTAGTTTTTCGTCTCTTATCGTCGCTCTGTCCATTAGTCGTGGAGATACTTTCGTCACCATTCTTAAACAGCAGAATCTCGGACCTATGCTATCCTTAACCTACCAACCCCCAAAACATCTCACATTAGATATTTTATTCCGCCATCTATCTTCCTCCTCATTGACTCCAGAAATAGCGCTGGGTTCTGAGACAACCTTATTGACATACAGACAGAACCACAACCTTGGAGTTATACTAATTCACAATATAGCACAAGGATCTTCGTCATCACAGTTAGGCCTATGGCTTGCCTCAGACCTTAATAGATGGCCTGTCCCTATGTACTACAGATCCCTGTTGTAATAATTCTATCAGATTTAACATCAATGAGGTGTGTTCTTGCACGAGCCGCAGCGTCCCCTATGCCACCGTTTACAAATGGTGTAACATCAAAAATCCTTGACGAAATCTGCCTTCGTTTAGCAGATGACACCGACAAGAATCCTAGGCCGATTTCCACTCACTTCAACGGCACTCATTACTATCAGAGTTTCAAAATATAGGTTATAGCCGTCCGATTATGCTTGTTGGATGGAGGGTTTGCAAACCGACCCATATATGGTCGTTGGATGAGAGGCATTGCGAAACCGCCAATCATTTTATGTGTTCAATGGATTTTATCAACCACGCGGCCGTAACTTCCATGGCGCATTGATTTATTATAACAGAAATACCGAAGGATATGGAGATAAAAATTGTCCAAGTATCAGTATATGTAAACACAATTGTCCAAGTATCAGTATATGTAAGCATTGCATCACTTGCCTGACATAGATTAAGGGCAGAAAATGTCAAATAAAAGCTGCACTTCAGAAAATAAAATGCAATAAATCTCTATCAGGAAAAGTCAGAAAGAGATTACTAAAGAGAACATATTTTGTTGTATGGCAGTTGAACATGAATGCACAAATTCGGAAGAGTTTGGAAGCAACGTAGATGTGGTTTCTGAGACGAATGTTGCGTATACCGTAGATTGCTTAAGTAACTAAAAACGATACCCTGGAAGAGGCAAATGAAACTAGTATGTAGAGAGTAGGAATACAACTATAAGAAAGAGATCACGTTCTACAATGAGAAGGGAAGCATCGGAAAACATCGTGACGATAGGAATGATCAATGGGAGAAGAGACCGAGACAGAAAATGAGAAAGGATGTTGAATGAACTAAGACGGCGGCATAGAGGAATATCATTTACAATACTAAGGACCGAGATCTGCGAAGAGTCATAACACCCACAGAGCACATAATGATGTGGCTAGCCACTGTTCAAGCATAAGTCTGCGTGAAACTAAATCATTCAGATACATATGTCAGATATCACCCCACTGCGATAGATTTCTCTAGCAAAAGCATTTTTAAAAACTTTTTTCCGCAGTAGTTTCCTGTTAGGGTCTGCGATATGATAGGGGTCATCACTTTTTGTAGACCTGAATTACGGAGGAATAGGTGGAAAACTTTCCCTCATTTTTTTGTAGACCTGGCACGGAGGGATAGTTGGAAATCTTGCCCTCACCACATTTGTAGATCTGAAGGCCCGGAGGAATAGGTGGAAATCTTTCCCTCACATTTGTAGATCTGAATGCACGGAAGAATAGGTAGAAATATGTCTCTCACTTTAGCAAGCGACGAGCCAAGGAGCTGAACCCGCGCTCGACTGTGCTCATGACATTACCAGCGCAGTTCCCTATCACTTCCCTATCAGCCCGCTAACATAATTAAGCAATGAATTAATCACCGAAACACGAGAGGCAGACAGTCAGCTCTTTTAGAACACCATCACAAGTAACAAAAAGGACGTTTCGGCTAAAGCCTTCATCAGCGCACATAGAATAGACACAGACACACATCGATACTACACGAAAAACATTACGTGGTGTGTGTGTGTGTGTGTGCGTGCGTGCGTGCGTGCGTGCGTGCGCGCGCGTGTGTATATAAAAACATAAGTTACTAATGTCTCCTTGTTGTGGATTGGACATCCGTAAGCTATAATCTGCGTGTATGAATATAACCAAAAGAATTACGTAGTATGTTTATAACAGTGTCATAGTTGTCATTGACTTATTGTTTACCACAGCCAGCCAATCTTGTTCAGCATCAGTGACGCGGAGAATGTGCTGCGGGATTCTGAACCCAATGACTTTCTCTTGTATAAGGATCATGACAGTGACAAGATCGTGCTCTCCGTTAGGTAAACTTGTTTTGTTGTTTTATTGTCCATTCATTACTTCATTGAAACTTTTGCAGTGGTATTTACATAATATATTAAAACTTTTGGTGTGTTCGGATTCTAACAGTTTCTGTTCTGTCTTACCTTTGATGCAATGACATAAGATAACTTTACTACGGATCTGCATGTAACAAACGTGATGGGAATTTGCTTCCGTTAGTTTGATACTTTACTTACTCTTTGTGGGCATGTAACTCAAAACAGTAGTAAAATTAAGATAAAATTTAAGATCAACATGGAAGCAGTTATTCCACTCAATTTCAAACAACCAAGAACCAGCAACGTGTAAACAGGTCATCATCATCCTCCACTCTCCATCTTCTAAGCGGCGTGGGAAGAAATAATTGGCGAGCCAGCGCCCGATGGGTGGCACTGGATACTGTCATTGGTGTGATTGTACAATGTCTTTGATGTCGTCAATCCACTTAATTCCAAGCAACAAAGCACCAACATCATGTAAACAGGTATTCCACTTAATTCCAAACAACAAAGAACCAAAGATGGATGATAATCATCAAAACGGCAGAATCAATATTCCAGAAATTACTTGTTCATCACATGAGCATCTACTACCAGCCTAGAAGGAAACCAGCCAGCAGTACAATCATTAGACGTTAGTTGCATGTCCCTTATAGGATGTTGGCTGTTGGTGTTTGGCTAGGCAATATTAGTTCAGTAGTGTCTTGTTGGTGTTATGAACAACTGACACCTTATACCATCGACATCAACGCAAAGCCAGCTGCTTCCAAATCGCCCACGGCAGATTTCGAACCCTCGACTCAGTGTGTCGGGGAATTGTGGAACTGGCTTTCACTAGCCCCAAAGTCACAGGCGCCAACCAGTAATTGTGCTGATATTGGCACCTTGCCGTCTTGACAGACGATAGTTTGGTACATTGTGCTTCAAAAAGGCTTAATAACTACGATCCATGGCGGTGGCGAGTGTGGCTGGTAAGGCCAATTCTTGCTGCAAATGTTTGCCCACAGTAGGTGCATGTGAAAACATGGTAATTTCCACCATTTTGCACCATCTTACGTCTCTCACGCTCTGTGTGTGCTTTATCTGCAATCATTTTCTCCTTTGTCTTTATTCCATTTCTGATAGTTGCCCTCCATGCAACACGTTCAGCGGCGACGTGCTCCCAATGTGCATTATCAATGCCTGTATCAATCATGTCCCGCTTACACACATCTTTGTATCTTAGTAGAGGCCGACCTTGAGATCTCCTACCCGTCTGTAATTCACCAAAAAAGATGTCCTTTGGTATTCTACCATCATCCATCCTCCTAACGTGTCCTATCCATCTAAGTCTACGAAGACTGAGCATAGAATACACCGTCACACAACCTGATCTTTCCAATACTTCAGTATTTGTGATTTTGTCTTGCCACTTAATACCAAGTATTCTTCGCAGATACCGCATATGAAAGCTGTTTAAACGTTTATCTTGGCGTGAGTAAGTTGTCCAGGTTTCACTGCCATAAAGAAGAGTACCAAGGACACAGGCTTGGTAGACGAGGACTTTTGTTTTGGCAGTAAGCTTCCTGTTCTCCCAGACTCTTTTTGCTAACATGTTCATTGTTGTTGCTGCCTTGCCAATCCTGATGTTGATTTCCTGATCGAGGGATAATTTGCTATTTACCTCTGATCCTAGATAAGTAAAATGGTCTACTATCTCCAGTTCGGCGTCGTCAATAAAGATTGATGGTACCCCATGTGCACCTTGTGACATAATCCGTGTCTTCTTTTTTGTTAATTGTGAAACCAAATTCAGAACAAGCATTGGAGAATGCAGACAGTAGATGTTGTAATTCTTCCTCAGAGTGCGTCGTAATCGCAGCATCATCCGCAAAAAGCAACTCTCTGATTAGTACCCTGCTAATTTTGGTGTTGGCCTTCAATCTCTGAGCATTATAGAGGCCACCATCTGAGCGTGAGTAAATGTATATACCGTCATCCTGATCACGAAAGGCATATTTCAGTAGAAGTGAAAAGTATATCCCAAAGAGGGTGGGGGCTAGTACACAACCTTGCTTAACTCCACTCTTGATTTCAAACTCTTCTGAAGTTGAGCCATCAAACTTGATTATACCCTTCATGTCTGTGTGGAACGATTCCACAATGGACAGAAGAGTTGGTGGGCAGCCAATCTTCTTTAGTGCTTTGAACAGACCCTCACGACTGACCAAATCGAATAATTGTGCTACTAGCAATAATAATAATAATAATAATAATAATAATAATAATAATAATAATTAAAGCGATTGCCTTGCACTGCTGTCAATTTCACACCATAAGCTTCATATTTAACATGTCAAACTACTACTGAAGATAACAAAGAGAAGAAGTGATGAGAAGATAGATTCAGTAACAAATGAAAATCGGTTTGGGCTCGGCAAAAACACCAGAGATATAACTAGAACAATGAAGCTTCTTGCAGAGAGATTGTTTGAACAAAGTCGACTTCGTTTTTATAGGTCATGTTGACTGTGAAGAGCCCTTTGGAGGTGTGCCATGGAACAAAATATTCCCAGTTTTTAAACACGGAGTAGAAAAGTCAATTAGAAACTAATTATGAACTTCGTGACAACCAAATAATGACAACAGCGCTCAAGAAAAGAAGGTCATTCCGATTAAGAAAATGAATGAGATAATGATGTTTATTATTACTAAGTCTATTCAGTATTTATTCTGAGTTAATGATGGTTGAAGCGAGTACAAAACATTACATGAGCATTCAAGTCAATGGTGAGTGAATTTCACCTTCAAGTTTACATATAACCAGTCATCCTAGCAGGAATAGAGAAATCGCTTGTCTAAGGAAGTCAATGGTAGCAAGTCATATTCGTTCGAAATGTTCATAGCCATTGAATGAACAAATAGGGGTATTCCCTGTATTGAAACATCCAGCAGCAATTAAGATTAAGTAGGATGTTGCATACTTTCTAAGTACATTTTTTTCCAAATACAATTACTTCTGATCATTGTAATATATATTTCACTGAATCTATAGTCAGCATATAATTGTATATGACTTCGTAATATGAATTTGCATTACGTATTTTTTAAATGTATCTTTACATTATATATATATATATATATATATATATATATATATATATATATATATATATATATATATATATATATATATATTTGTCTCAAATAATCTCTAAGAGATTAAATGAAACATATTTTGGCTAAAATACATACCACACATAGTCGCTCATACTGTTCAAATGTGGAGCAGTTATTCCCACAGTAATCGCTGAGTTACCATGTAGTCTTTCTGTCTGCATAACACAGGTTTTAGATGCCTAATGGTTGACACCTAAGCATATTTGAGTAATCATTTATTCTTCGTTGAATACAGTATACGAAATACATTTTCTTTAACTTTATGGCCACAATTTAGCCGGTGTTAAGAGATGGCCGAGGTTGAATTTTATAGCTCACCGATTGCACAGGGATTCCCAAAGACTGATTTGTTCTTTTCCACCCTCACTGGCAACGTTTGGTTACTTCATTTGCTAATTTTGGTTCCGTTCTACTCTTGTAAGTTTCTGGGCACTCAACACTGGAATTGATAAATAGTTTGAGGTGTACGGATGAAAAATTATGTCACATGTGGAATAAGTATCGGGGTGGTTTTATCTCATAATTGGTTCAGCAGCAAAGATTTGATTTACTGCAATTTTAATTCGATCGTGTATTAGTTTTATTATATCATTCCCCCGAAAGGTTAAAGAAAAACCCTTCAAGTTTGGGGAGAGATGTTTCTGTGGGGGTTCTAAGTGCGCCATAAAGATCTCCGCTAGGATGGGACCTAGGGTATTCCGCATAGTCACTCCGTCAATTTGCCGATATGATTCTTTAAAAAACAAAACCGAATTTAATGTTAGATGTGCACAGCAGCAGAAGTTTCTCGAGTTTGGATGTCGGTCGGCAAGGGCTAGATGATGATGATTTCAGTTTCCAAGACACGATACTGTTTAAGAGCCCCCCCCCCCCTCCCTTTTCCACCACGATATTCACATCGTGTAGAACACCAGCATCTTATGTCACACATACCAGCCCCAAATATTGGGTTTGAATTGAACACTGAATGTCTGATTCCATATATTAATCTGCACTACGATTTCTAGACTTGTATTTTATATTCTCAAAACATTAGACTTGAAACTGGTTATTCATTGAGACCATATACACAGAGGTTGTACAAGCAGACAGTGCACAGTATGCATGTGTGCCTGCGCGCGCTGGTACTTGCGTACATCATTCCTGTGGTATACACTACTGTTGAAAGTTAGTTGCATATCCTTTACAGGGCGAAGCAGTCAACTTTAGCATTTTCTGGTTATTTGTGATTCCTTGGCAAGTTTACGTTCAGTGGTTTGCCACTGCTTTCTGGACGACCAGCACACATACCATTATATGAAAACCAACACAAGGCGGTCTGCTTCCAAATCGCCTTCAGCTGTGTTTCGAACGCGATATGTGGGATTATGAGTCCCTTCGCCACAGATCCGGCTACCCTGCTGTAGCCGTGTGTGAATTATGACTTCGTGTGAATTTTGATTGCACACATACGAAACCATTGAATGTGGTACAGTTGCATGTCCGTTCCTCGCTAATATTCCTTTTATTATAGACTTGACAATTGTAAGGTAACATCAACCACGTACTGGAAATGGAACTCAAAACTACCGTGAAGGCAAGTTCATGATATATTACGCCATCATGACTATTGGGGTAGTATTGAATCTCAAGGATTTGTTTTTATTTGTTTTAAGACTGGCAAGCTACATAAGGCACTACCGCATTACCGAGCTGAACAGCCTGTACTACCTGGAGGGCCAGCCTTACGCTTACCTGGACTCGATTGTTCTGTACCATCGCAAACACAAGCTCAATGGCGTCAAACTCAATAAGCAGGTAAGTAAAAAAAAAAAAAAAACTTAAAATTAAAGGAACAATTTTCACGACTTCAGGCGTATATGGTTAACAATAGGTAAAATAAAGCGCCTTTTCACGCGCCTTAAGGCGCATTGAATATATGATGCTAGCCTCATATTTTACATTAATCAGCACGCGAGGTATGATGTGCTCAATGTCACGGCCGTGATCTTCCTGGGAAATATCCTGACGCTCATTTTGGACAGGGTTGACCTGAGAGCCCGTCACTGGGTCCCATATGTAGACGATATACCAACAATTACCACCACTTGAAAACAAACAGAATCCTATAGTAGCAGACATGTTGTATTATAACGCAATGACATTTCGGCGATATATAAACCCATGCCAGACACGGGATGTCGCTTAAGACGATAGATTATCCCATGGCAATAAATAAGTTAAACTAATTGTGCGATGTTCTCGGCAATCGTGTTTCATATTTATTAGGTTAAGCTATTAATTGAATTTACCAGTTCCATTTTATGTCACATGACTTCCGACCCAGAGAAGCCCTTGGTACTGATGGTATGTGGCAGTGTGAAGCCCACAACTGCATGTGGAACAAATCACGTGTTTTATTCACTAGTGATTGAATCTGAACAGTCTTCACCAACCACTCACCAAACAATACGCTTGAAGGTGATATGATGTGTAGAAAATTGTCCAGGCCCCGTTCAACTGTCGGTCTGTCGACGGGTTATAATTGGGGCCCATTATCGTGTTTCTTTTCTGCATTTGCTTGAGGAAATTTAGTTCATGTTTCGCTTCCTGATCTATGAACATTTCTGGCTTGGTGTTGATCTCTTCTTTGTTGCTGCTTGACATGTCTGGCTAAATTCACAAGACCCGGTGTTATTACATCCCCCCTCCCCCCTTTTCCCTATTCTTTTCTCAGGGAGTGATTCATCCATCTCTCTTGTATGTTGGACTGTTGTTGAATCTTCATGGTCTATCTCTTCTTTCAAATCTTGTCTTCCACTCTCGCTCTTGGTGATGTGGAGTGAATAATATGTTGGATGATTACTATAAATCGTACAGCTGCCATATCTCACTATTGTACATGTTCTTACATTATTATTATTTTTTTTTTTTGACATCTGTGGCAAAGGAGTGGCGAACGCAATTCGCAATCCCGCATACCGCGTTACAAACCAGCCGCAGGCGATTTGGAAGCAAACCGCCTTGTGTTATTTTTAACAATGGTATGAGCGTCTGCCGTTCAGAAAGCAATGGCAAACGTAACCTTGCCTAGTAAATCACAAAGTATTGCGGTTCATTGCAATGTCTTGTAAAGGACATGCAACTAACCTTAGCAATGTTTTTAATATTATTTAACTATACATATGTTAAATTACAATGTATCTGTTACCGAAACACAAAGTATATATTGATCTATAGAACATTTTGTAACGCATTTTTCACACTGATCATTGTTTTTATATTTACTTGTTAGGCTCCTTTAAGCGCAAGAGTAGTGAGGACATTTGCTCACAGAGTTGCTAAATCAAATGGCAACCTGCACATATTTGCAAACAAGAACATAGGCAGGGACTCCCACCCACCTGCATCCAATGACAGATCAGGATTGTCCAATGGACGGCATTCCCGCAACAGCTCTAACGCTTCGTTGCTGACAGCTTCTTCAGATTCCACTGGCAGAAGACCTGGGCTGTCTTAACTCTTAAGGAAACTGACACGTGCTTTGAATCTCTGCATTTCTTATGCGATTCGAAAAAAAACACTATTTTGTGTGTGTATTGTTTATCACACTTCACCTGCATTGCAATATGAAATAATTTAAAATTATGTTTGCATAAAAATGTTGCCTACATTTGTCAAATAAGTTTATATAACTATTTAGAATTGTTTACTTAATTTATGCCTTAAATGTCTGATTTATAATTATCTAATACTTTGTGACATACTTTAATTCGTTTGTAAAGTATCATCCTCATTGTACACAAGCACAATGGTACCAAGCAACGATACAGATGTGTGTATAGTATACCAGAATCACATACACTTTAAATCTAACTTTTGTGGGTAGGCTTTCCAATTTTCAAGTATAGTGTAGACAACAAACTATTCTGCTTAATAAGTTTGATTTTCAGTTATTTGCAACGACCTGTATAGGTCATGCAATTAATTTTAGTTGTTTAGCGATGTTTAATGTTTAACCTGCCCACTGCTCATTCCTAATTTGTCAGTCTTATCTGAGAAGGTTAAGAAGAGTCTGACCTACTACCCCAGGATCACAGGGTCGGATAACATTATCCAGACCTTACTTGTAAAAGTAAACGCAATGATCCTTATTTGGTCAGCTTGAGTCGAGGTCAAACTGTCTTCTACGCTCCTCCGTAATGTAACTTAGGTTACACTAAGCTTGTCATTACCTGTCTCATCCTGATTTACAAGATGTCTACGGTAATCCCAAATAAGTTTGTTTCCATTCTACTTAACGCTTGAATTTTAACATAATTCAACAATAGAAATTACACTGGCCCTGAGCAATGCGGTCGTTGAGCAAAATGATGGGCATAGGACATAATGCCAGCAAAGTGCGAGAAGCAAAACTTAAGGCCGTGCATCGTTTTCGTTTTGACGTATGGGCGTGAATCGTGGACTATCCTACAAACATTAAAGTATAAATATTTGTAGTAAACAACCCAGCTTATACACTGGTGACATAATCTACTTATTAAATTAAACCAACTTAAATCATAATTATTGTTATTGAAAGTTAATCATTAATATTATTGTTAAACTTAAATCATTCTTACTATTACCATTTATTAAATAATCAATATTGTTATTAGAAATTCAATTATTTGCGTCGCCAATACAAGCTGTTCTGAAATTTGAAAGGGGATGCTTTATTTTCCTGTATATGGCACATGATTGATTGATTGATTGATTGATTGATATTTGTCTATTATTTATTTCTCTGTGGGCACTTGTGGTCTAAATTTGCCACTAAGCAGTGTCAAGCAGAGTTGTAGTGTTCCGTCTTGAGCCAAATGTGTTGTCCGGACTGTTTATGGGCCAAGTTATTTCCTGGACTGTTTGAGAAACAAATGTATTGTGCGAGCTGTTTGAGTCAAATGTCATGGACTATTGTGAAACAAATGTATTTTGTGAGCTATTTGAGTCAAATGTCATGCACTGTTTGTGGGCCAAGTATGTTGCCTGGAATGTTCATGAGCCAGTGTGCCGGCTAGGCTGTTTGTGAGCCAAACGGGCTCTCAAACTGTTGTTTGTGTAGTTTACTCTTGATGGAATCTTCCTCTAGCTTTACAACCAGGGCTTCTGTGACTATAGACACAACATAATGTTGCTCGATGTCCGAACAACTTTGTTTACTGTCTCCCAATAAATACACTGGTACTCATGCAATTCTTATTTATAATTCCCTCTTCTAGACAGCGTTTCATAAGTATTTTGTTTAATATCGATGTCTTATCTTGAAATATGATTATCTGTTTTTCTCATCGGTAGTAGGGTGTATATTTTACAAAATGCAGCCATGTTTTCTAGAGCACAACCCACTAATGGCAACGCCGATCGTATTCCGGTACGAACTTAAGGCCTTGTCCACGTCAATATGGACACATTTATACTTCCATATTGACGTGGACAAGGCCTTAGGTTAATACCGGAATACGATCACCGTTGCCATTAGTGGGTTGTGCTCAATGTTTAATTATTTTTGCTTCCGCACAATAACTAAGGGCATGTTAAACTAGGTAAAACAAACACTAGCCCTCATCATGCGTGCAAAATACTTTATACACCAACATTTTGCAGAACAGTGCATGAATTATGCCTGGTGGAGGATTGTCATCTCATCGAGTCTTGAATCAGGTCTATGCTCTTGTATCGACTACGCAATGTGGCTAATCCGTCCACATATATTCTCTCGGTCTTCCTTCCTTTTGCAATAGAAAACCTGTACAAAAATGAGTTTCAAAAGATTGCTTTTTGTTGAATATTCAAACTTCTTGTATTTTTCCCATATTGTCTGACTCCTAGAAATGAAAAACTGATAGTGCTTATCATTGTATTGTCAAGGTATTCAGGTGAGGCCATATCACATCACCATATCTCTAACTTTATTACTTGCCCATCAACGTATTCCAGAGATTCCCCAATTGATTTCCCAGAGATGTTAACTGTGGCTTACCTTCCAATTTAACATATGAGATGTACATTCCAAAATGTCTGTTATGGGTAGCATTTTCTAATTGTATCATACTCTTCACATTTCCAACTGCCTTTATTAAAGTGAACAGTTTGCTGCCTTTAAATGGTGATTGAAAACTACAAGCAAACCAAATGCACACTTACATGTAAATATTTTCGTTTTTCTATATCACAAATGTGTTCGTCTGTGAACACTCTGAGATTGTTCAAGACATTACAATTTATGATGCTATGTTTGTCATGCCCGGTCACATAATTTTGCACTGACGCATACACATTTGAATTGTTGTGAATATTTTTTTTTTCTGAACTTGTATATGCAGAATTATAACTCTGCATTTTCTTTCTGTCTACCAAGTCTTTCTTCATCATGTTACTGTAAAACAGGAATACATTAATTGGCACAATTATATTAATTAATAGATGTAAAAGATTATTTATCAAACCATGAGATCTATTGGATGTGTGTTGTTAGCACCATATTCTTTTTAAAACAATCGGTACTAGATGGAAGTCATCATTATCACACTGGACGCGTTTACTTCCCAAGTAATTTCCTGTAAATCACTTCCGGCCAGGTTAATCTGGGACCTAGGTGAATGTGAACATTCAACCTGAGGAGATTCAAACATATAGCCACCGGGCTAGCAGGCAAACAAGCCAGCCACTGCACTACATTGGCTTGCCAATTATTCAACACGTAATTTGAAGTTTGATTTCCTATTATGCTTCAACATATGCTTTTAAATGGTTCAAAGGTAAATAATTTTAAAGTAATGCAGAATAAAAAAAAAGGAAACAAAGAAAATTCAAGCCCATATAAGAACGTCTGGAGGACTCTAGCATTCACTTACATATAAAGATACAACTATTGTCAAGGCACATACAACTATCTGGCATGCATTTACTGGCCGGGTGCTTTTGTGTGTTCAAATCCCTATAACGGAAGAATTTTTAAATTGACCTGGGCTCCTAAGTCGACCCAGCCTAAAATACCAGACAGTGAGTGTCCTTGTAAGTAAATGTGAAATGCATGATACTGACATCACCCAAGTGCCAATTGGTCTATACAAACATGGGCCAGCACATAAACCCAATAAACTTCAAGGTGCGTAAAAGAGTCCTTTACTTTGTACTTTACTTAACAGCACAAGATATATTTTGTGCCAATCTGTAGGATAGCATGTGAAGTTACTAAGGCTGTTCTGTGTGTTGACACCATGAGAATTTTGTGCAAATTTATAAGATGGCATATGAAAACCGAGTTAATGGAATAAACAAAAAAAATAAGTTATTCAGACCATGTTGTGGAATGCGCAGTTTGCTGAATTGAGCTGGAAAACGAGAATTTAACCTGGCCATTCTAACATAGCCACTAAGGACATACACAAATGTTGCCTTTCATATATGAATGTTTGTTTACGATATTTAACAAAATATTGTGGGGAATCCGTGGTTAGAACGCTTGCCTTCGGGCCCAGTGATGATGAGTTTGAATGCTCCTCCAGGCGCATTTTAAAAATTTACCTGGCCTTGCAGCCTAAAATGGGTACCAAGAAAAGTATTAAAAAATAAATGCGGTTGACATGATCTTCACCACTCTAGTGTTCTTTCATCTATAAAACAAATGTTGTGATAAATGATACTGGTACAACTGCGGTATTTCTGTAAAAATACATTGAGCAAATCAAAGAACATATCCATTCTGTTAAAGCGATTGAGTTCTTACAAAGCTGACCGATTCCATGTCTGGAGTTCGCTAATTTAGTGTTATAAAAACGTTGGCTACACCAGTCAATACACCTCACAGTATGGAAAGGGCCCTTTACTTATTATCATATTAAGCAAAATTAACTGCTTTTTATAAAGGGGATGAAGTAGATATTAAAACGCATACCAGACCCCGACAATCTGGATAGCTGTTAGACCAAAATCCTAATGAGTTGCTGAAAGAACATGTCGACTGTCATTCGTTTCAGTATGATTTTAACAAGTGCATGCAGCTTTTCAATATGCTATTACTTAGAATGTTCTCAGATGTTTACTTTCTTTCCCATTGTTCTTCTCTGAATGAACCTATAAGTACCTATACATGTATATTATTGAAACGCCTCGGCTTTCCCAAGCTTTCTTCATTTTCCTGAATAATCTATTAAGCTGGTATAGGGAAAAGTAAGATTCTCTACTGAAATGCAAGACTGCTATCAGTTCCTGCCAACTCTATGCTATCAATGCCAAACCTGGGCAATGACCCCCCAAAAAATCACAACAGAAATGAGATTCCTGAGATGAATACTCAATGTATCAGGATAAAAGCAATCAGAAATTAAGAAATCAGCAGCACTAGATTTATTAGAAGGCAGTCAGTCAGATGATTTGGCCATGCAGCTAGGTTAACACCTAACAGTATGCCACAACAAGCAATGATGTACAGACCAGATGGAAGCAGAAGAAGATGCCCATCACGTAGCCGATAGATATAGGGAATAACCATGGTAATCTCGAAATATGAAGTCCATAAGCGGGCACTGTCCCGCTGCTTATACTTCACCTCGACACCGCAAGGTACAAGAGGAACAAGATGAGATGAGATGCAAGACTACATATGGAGTGGAACAGTTCATTTTTAATTCTCGGTGTATATGATATACACTGACTAAAAAGATATCGATTTATTTCAATTAAGTCCTTTTCCGTGACAGTTGTTTTTCTCACTGTTGATGACCTTCTTTCGCTGTTTACCCCACATGAGAGCTTATGCCGTTAATGAACCGACTCCCAAGTCTAGCCCATGACGCTCCAACCATGTTCTCTCCATATTATTAATTTCTGTCTTTACTTCTCTTCTCCGTGTATTTTTGGTTTGAGGCTTCCACAATTTTTGTTTCCTGTGGATTCCAGCCTCAGACCGTATGCTATTCTCGGGTTTTCTCTTGGTATATCCTATCCGTGCCGGCTTCGTGGCTTAGAGGTTATGACTTGTCTCCGTAATCTCGTATACTCTCGTGGCTAACGTGATGACGGTGAGAATCAGCAGTGGTTCGAATCGCATCGGTAACTTACGGGGTATGTGAGCCGGCCGCTCAGAAAGCAATGGCAAACTACTGAGTGTAATCTTGCCAAGAAATCAACATACAGCTGAAAGATGCTGGTGTTGACAGCAATGTCCTGTAAAGGATATGCAAAAAAAAAAAAAAAATCCTATCCAACGCCAACGCCTCGCTTTCATCTCTTCATTGTCTGTTTCGTTGGTATTTGTCTAGTTCTCTCCATGAGTTTCACATTGATGAATCTGTCATATTATTTTATTCCTTCTATTGTCGCAAGCACTAATTAATTAAAATGGATGCCACAGTTAGCATTTACTTCTGCAGTTCCACATAATATAATAAAAGAAAATGTTATCACTGAAGAAGCAAAAACTGAGGAAGAGTGGTTTACTACAATTGGGATGAGGCACGGAAAGTGCATCAATTATCAGTGATGGGAATTACTACTTAAAAACAAAACAGTGGTGACTACAATATGTGTTCATGGGGTAGCCAAAATATGTAGACTGAATGTTTAGTTCACTTTGTGTACGTGAATAGCCGTGAAAAGTGACTGGAAATATAGTTTCAGCAGTAAAATATGCAGCAAAATGTATCTAGAGTGAAGTAACTATATTAATATTATAGGATTGTAATGTAGCGTGATTTATACAGTGTACTGCAGAACATGGAAAATTGTTCAAGACAAGAAGACAAATTAATTACAGAAGGCAAAATCCTTAGTGATCGGTGAGAGGTACATATTGCCCCGGCATACTGATGTCACTGAGACAAATACGCATCACTGAAGTCAGCAGCAGAAGACAGTAATGGTATTAAAAAAGCATCTGAAAGTTTCAAACAGTCTAAGGTTGCACAACGTGATGTTGATGAGGGTGGTTACAGAACTAAAATAAAGTAGAGGACAATATGCTATAGTGCATAGCAGCAGTAATCATACTGTGCCAGTACACTAACAAAACTATAATTTCAACAGATCTGTAACAGTCAGTAATATATAGCAGAGCAATGTATAATGTACAATAAGCAATAAATAACCTCATAATGTTAGTCAGTCTGGAGATGTATAGAAAAGTTTGCTGATTTCAATTCAGTCCCCCGAAGATGTGTTTCATTATTTCAGTGCACTGTCACCGAAGATGTATAGAAGTTTGATCATTTCAATTCACTGTTCCCAAAGATGTATAGAAGTTTGGTCATTTCAGTTCACTGTCGTCGTCGCCCCCCCCCCCCCCAATCCCCTCTCCTGTCCTTGACAATTCTATTCAGCTCAGCGAAAGTCTGAATGTAACATTCATTTTAACTCATTATACCGCACAGTGATACAGTTCAACCAAACAGCATTCACTGAACACAGAACACATCTTCATGCAACTTCGTGGTCCATATGAGTTTCGTTCTCAAGCATGGTGGATATCTTCCTGTCTTTCATCCAACCACCATCTTATCCTATTATATTACTTTATTTTAGACCGCACTTTGGCTTGTTTAAGACTGTAGCCAGCTGATTACTTATTCTTTAATCATTGACAAGTTACTTAAGTTTGTTAATTTCTGTATTCAGAGATTACACAGTGTTATGCATTATTCCTGGACACAAATGTGCTGTCTTGTGATAACTTTGGCTGTGGATTCAAAAGCATGACTCTACATTGTCTTCTTTGAATAATAAAAATCATGTTTACAATATGCAATATGTTGAATGTTTTGGATATATAGAGATCTTTATATATATATATATATATATATATATATATATATATATATATATATATATATATATATATATATATATATATATATATATATATATTTGTATGTACATCATCCACACAGTATTTTTAGTGTATGTATGTATATTATGTAAACATTTGTTTAGTTGTCCATGACTCATTAACATAAACATTCTGTGCTGCCTAAGTACAGTGGTACCTCGGGTTACGAACTTAATTCGTTTCAGAACTTGGTTCGTAACCCGAAACGTTCGTAACCCTAAACATTGAAATCAATGAAATAGAGACAATCCGTTTCAAATGGTTCCGTCACCCTGCTACTGAGTGAGTGCGTGGCGCGACACTGTGAGCTGTGAATTTCGCATGGAATGCTTTTGCATCTGTCGCGGTTGTTTTTCGCGTGAGCAGCATGTTCGGAACGATGATGGCCGGCTGTTGCTGGCTGGATTAACTGGTTTGCCTTTTCGGTACACGAGTGCATTTTTCAGGAGACTCCTGGGAGTCGTCGCTGTAGCTACGGAGTTCGTGCTTTGTGCGGCGCTTTTGGTGGGTCGCCCTGCAGAAAGAGACCGAGCCATATGGGATAAAACCCCGGTCAATGAAGTCTTTCTTGTGACTGCCGTTTTCATCGACTATGAACTGTATTTTTCGTGGAGGACTTTTGTGTTGGCATTCTGGCTGCGGCATTATGCACAGTGTACCTGTGCGGGCTGTTGGCTTGCCGACACTCCTGTCTATTGTTCACATGGGGCAGTGAGGAGCATTTTGTGATATTCATTGGCACAGGAACGGAGCAATATGGGGACGATCCGTTGCCGTGAAGTTGGAACCGCGACTAACTAACTAGCGACTAACTAATCCGTTTCAAGATGAAAGATTCGTCCTTTTTGTTTTATTTATTAACAACCGGTCGTTTACCTGACGAAATGCAAAGAACACGTGTACTTCACGTATTAAATAAAGAGAAAGAAAACAACTAAATAAATTAAATGTAAAATACAAAAAGATTTTGTCCATCTTTCTTACCGAGAAAATGATCATGGGAAATGTGTCCCTTTCTTTGCTATTCTGAATCATTACTTATAGTTTCAGGAGTTTCTTGCCACCGTGTCTTGGCAGCCGGCTGGGAATCTTTCTGCACCTAGAAACTATCAAGGGAAATTTGTCGCTTCCTTTGCTGGAGAATCTTTCTGAAGTGGGCCATCGCGTTATCATTCATCAGGTTTACTGCCCTGTTAACAACAAGTTTGTTTGGATGATGGTTAGCAGTGAAGTTTTTGACGTCTGCCCACTTGCTGCAAATTTCTTTAATCCTGGCAGTTGAAACGTCACTGGCTCCTCATCATCGGACGACTGCTCCTCCTTTAATGTCTTTAGCTGTTCATTCTGAAGAACCACAAACTCATCTGTAGTGAGCTCTCCACTGTGGTCGTCAATCAGCTCCTCCAAGTCGTTGCCATCGACTTCCAGGCCCACATTTTTGCCCAAGGAGACAATCTCTTCCCCTACTTTGGCACAGAAGAGCAGAGTTAGCCTGTCCTTCGTTGGTTTGTGCCCCAGGAGTGCTTTCTCCTCCTGGGAGATAAAGGTCCTCTTTGGCTTTTTCTTCCAGAAGAGGCTCGTTTCATCGCAATTAAAGCCTTGTTGTGGAACGTAGTCTTCCTCTTTGATGATCTTATCAAATTCCACCTTGAACGCTTCTGCTTCTTTTTCGTTAGAACTTGCAGCCTCTCCGTGCGTAATTATACTATGAATGCCACTTCTCTTTTTGAACTTTTCAAACCAGCCTCTGCTGGCTTTAAGATCGTCAGACTCAGCACGTGTGCCAAGAAATTTCGACAATAAATCACTGTGCAACAGCTTCGTCTTTCCACATATTATTGTCTCATTAACACTGTCTCCTGCAATCTGCTTTTCATTGATCCAGATCAAAAGATTGTCAACTTTCTCTGAAATGTTAGGTCTTTTATTCTGCAGCTTAGTTACGCCTTTAGCCACATCGACTGATTTGAATAACTCTTTGTTCTTTATGAAGGTGGAGATAGTTGATTTTGCCATGCTGTAATCATTAGCGATATCACACACACAAACGCCATTTTTATGTTTCATAATTGTTTCCTTCTTTACCTCCACTGTTATACGTATCTGCTTCCGAGCAGCTCCACTACCGTTCTTCGAACTCATAACTGATGAGGTTAACAAGGAAAATAACGAAAGAGACAAACTGAACACAGTGCCACTGCTAAGAAATCTTTTAATGCTGTGTAGTAAGGCCAATGAAAGCGAGACTGCGCACGCGTGCAAAACTAGGCTACTAGGCTAGCTCTAAGCTATGGTAGTACAGCGTGGCCTTCGTTTGTATTGTACGCGATCGTTTGTCTCCAACGTTAAACCTTGCTCTCTCTCTCTCTCTCTCTCTCTCTCTCTCTCTCTCTCTCTCTCTCTCTCTCTCTCTCTCTCTCGCCTTCGTTCGTAACCCGATGCACTGTTCGTTACCCGAGACAAAAAACTTTCGAAGTTGTTATTCGTAACCCGAATGTTCGTGACCTGAGGCGTTCGTAACCCGAGGTAGCACTGTATATTATTTTGCGCTCGCTCGCTTTAAACTCAAGTGAAGTCCACACACGTGCTACTGCTAGTGCACTGGACTGATTTTTGCATGTGGATTCGCTTTTTCTATTACCTGTGTCCCTTGTTATCAGATGAACCCACTCCGTAACTAAGTACAGATTTTTCAGAACCAAATGTGTTGGCATCAGTTGTGAGGATTTAAGGGAATTATAAAGGGATGATTGGTCAGCCTTACGTGTGTTTAAATAAACATTTCAATGTAAATGCAGCTTTTGTATTATAGAGTTACAGAAAATAATGGTATATTGTGCTTGGTCCATATTTTAAAACCAATATGCACTCAGTGTGCGACGTGATGTGTATCACACCGTTTGTCCTGGAAATTTTTGGTTCTCATTTTATGATCCCGGAAGCTTGACCGTCACATAAAAAATATTCAGACCACCAGACCCCCAGGAATGCTAACCTGGTCAAAAACGCACGCAAAAGTCGGATGTGTTGGCCTAAGGGTCTAGGCCCAAGGTTGCATAACAATATACCGCAATTACATCTGGAAAAAAAACACTCCTGATGAACGAAGAAGAAGAAGAAGAAGAAGAAGAAGAAGAAGAAGAAGAAGAAGAAGAAGAAGAAGAAGAAGAAGAAGAAGAAGAAGAAGAAGAAATAAAATTCCATGTCCTTTGCAGGACTAGTTAGTTAGTCGACTTTTCATCCTCATTGTACATCGAACCATTTCTCACACCTCTGTTAAAGCGTTGTTCTCAGTCTGAACATGGATATTGATTCAGGCATCACTTGGTTCTCGCAAACGATTTACTTCTCGTAGAGCATTCAGTATATCAGTCTGGTCCATGCTCCACAGTAGCCTTACCTGCGAGCTTGTCAGTCTGCTTATTTCCTTGGACACCCGCATGCTCTGGGACGAAAATGAAACTAATATTTGCCAGCAGTGACCGCTCCAGACACAACAACCACTGTCTTCGGACCCCACCGCTATCTCACAGAGCATACTCATTGAGTCACTGTGGACACATACCCGAGTGAAGGTCTGTGTCTCAAGCCATGGTATTGCTTTACTTAGTGCCATGACTTCCATAGTCAGACTACTTGTGGTCAGGGCAAAACCACCAACATCTTCCTTCACAATTCTCACTCCAGCTTGAGCCGTAAAGGTCATGAACTTCTTACGCGTCGAACGACCAACTCATCTGTGTAAATGAAAGCATCATCCGTTAAAGAATTCTCGAAGATCAAAGCATGTACTTCCATCTCCACAGCAGCCGGAATTTGTCTGCATCATCTGTCTAGTTGGATGCAAACTGAAAAGGACGTAAAAAAGTCTGCTGGTACTTGTACCCACTCCTCGCCAAGTTCTAAGTCCTCAAGTGAGCACACTTGTTGGAGAATGTCTTCGGCTTGACCCATCCACGACTTTCCCCTATTAAGGACGTTGCAGTCAAACCCATAATATACTGGCTGTTTGTTGTTTACTAGGCAATTTTATGTTCAGTAGTTTGCCATTGCTTTCTGAACGAGAAGTCAACATTAAGTACCAGTGACTGGTGTGTGGAACATTCACTCTGCCGCCATCAGAAGGGAAAATATAAGCGCATTAAAACTTCCAGCTAGGCAAACGTTTCATACCAGATATTGGATGCATATCATTAAATGTGTCAAATTCAGTGAATCCTGAAGGTGGAAAATGATGTGACACATTTTTTCTTTTTGTTTTTGCTTTGCTCAATATTTGTAACTTTTAGGTAGCTTTTGTTTCTGTAAAACAACATGCTCTCGTACACACTGACCTTCCACACAAACTAGCTGCTTTTGTGCTTACTGTATTGTACAGACCCCCCTCCTTTCACCCACATATGTAAATGTGAGAATGTGACATTTGTATTGCGTTTGGAAATACGTTCATTGTTATTATCCTGATGTTTTATGCCTACAATTTTCACAAGTATTGTAATGTATTTAATATATTGCTTTTTTTTAAAACATACGTACCATGTCTAAAGAGCGGTGAACAGAAGTAATGGGGAAATTTTGAAGCAAGTCGAGTTCAAATACCTGAGCCCGGGAAGGTTAACCCGGTCAACAAATGCCCGCAGAAGTCGGATGTGTCGGCCTAACTGCGCAAGAACGCAGGATGAACGCAGAGGAAGAAGAAGAAATACCTGAGCACCTTGAAAGCAACAGGTGTCAGTGGCAAAACAAGTAACGGACCTTTCTACACGCCTTGATAATAAGTATTAGGTATAGGATACTAGCCCCACATTCTGACCAACCAAACAGCACTTGATGGGTGATGTGGTCAATAAATATCAGGCCGGCTGTCTTGACTTCTTGGAACATTTTCTGGTACCCGTTTTAATCAGGGTCGACAGAAGCCCAGGTCAGTTGTGAAAATTGGCCTTAATTCGACCAAATGACCGCCAGAACAACAGGCAACTGTGCAAGTCACTAACTACACTGCTGCAGATAGAATATGTGTTAGTAGTGAAATGTTTAGCTTGAGCCAAATCCAATTTCCACAGTATGATTTCAGCAACAAAGTCTTTGTAAATGACGGTGAGAAAGAGCTTTTAAGAATCATTCCTGATAAATGGAAGTTAGTCAAGGACAATTAAAAACAGATCTTCAGGAAATGACCTGAAAACCCCGAGGCATTTGATTTTGTAGAAGAACGTGGAGACCATCCTGGAAAGAAACCAAGAGTAATGATGTCTAGAAAATACACATGTAATTCACAAGGAAAATTGATGACCCAAATCAAGAGGTTTTAAGGCATTTAAAGGCAAGAAGATCTACTTCAGTACACCGGGTTGAAAGTCGTCACTCAGAGGTAAAGCAAGACGGACATAACCAGATTGCAGCGGGCACCATTAATATTGGTGTTGGTTCTTGACTCAATTCAACCGTACACTGGGTTGTATCCCATTCAGCTCGGTCTCTTCCGCAGGCCACCCGCTGAAAGCATCACACAAAGAACGAACTCCATAGCTCCAGTGACACCCCACATATCTCCTTAAATAATTGCTTTCGTAAACCGACTGACAGGGTCTTGAATTGAACCCAGAACCTTCGAAGCATGAGGTGAGCATTAACCACTTTGTATTAGAAGGCACACATGAAGATATATTTGGTACATGGTGCCAGTCCCACATTTGTGTGGAGCAACTGGCAGTCAACAGGTGATGTCGCCAGTATCATCATGCCAGCCATCTTTAATTAAAGTCACAAGACATGTCCTGGTACCCAGTGTAGCCTGGGTTGACCTGGGAGCCATTGTAAGCCGGGTTGACCTGGGAGCCATTGTAAGCCGGGTTGACCTGGGAGCCATTGTAGGTTGGGTTGACCTGGGAGCCATTGTAGGTTGGGTTGACCTGGGAGCCATTGTAGGTTGGGTTGACCTGGGAGCCATTGTAGGTTGGGTTGACCTGGGAGCCATTGTAGGTTGGGTTGACCTGGGAACCACACTGTAGGTTGGGTTGACCTGGGAGCCATTGTAAGCCGGGTTGACCTGGGAGCCATTGTAGGTTGGGTTGACCTGGGAGCCATTGTAGGTTGGGTTGACCTGGGAGCTACACTGTAGGTTGGGTTGACCTGGGAACCACACTGTAGGTTGGGTTGACCTGGGAGCCATTGTAAGCCGGGTTGACCTGGGAGCCATTGTAGGTTGGGTTGACCTGGGAGCCATTGTAGGTTGGGTTGACCTGGGAGCCACACTGTAGGTTGGGTTGACCTGAGAACCACACTGTAGGTTGGGTTGACCTGGGAGCCACACTGTAGGTTGGGTTGACCTGGGAACCACACTGTAGGTTGGGTTGACCTGAGAACCACACTGTAGGTTGGGTTGACCTGGGAACCACACTGTAGGTTGGGTTGACCTGGGAACCACACTGTAGGTTGGGTTGACCTGAGAACCACACTGTAGGTTGGGTTGACCTGGGAACCACACTGTAGGTTGGGTTGACCTGGGAGCCACACTGTAGGTTGGGTTGACCTGAGAACCACACTGTAGGTTGGGTTGACCTGGGAGCCACACTGTAGGTTGGGTTGACCTGGGAGCCACACTGTAGGTTGGGTTGACCTGGGAGCCAAGGTCAATTTTAAACAATACCCACTGTGAGGGGAATTTGAATGCATGACCACTGGGCCAGCAGTCGGGTGTGCTAGCCAGAGCACTATCTCAGCTCCTGGACAAGATACTGGCAACCTCATTTAAATCTGGGAACCACTACCAGAGAGGGCGCAACTGAGTGAGAAACTTTTTGTTGTTGTTGTTGTCTGGTCGCACATGATTCTCAAAGAGAAAGATTTGAATATTTCAGATCTGCCCACAGCAAATTTGTTTCATTGTTAGAAAAGAAATGTTTCAGCGCTATTATTGTCACAACTTGTACATGTTTTGGTAGCACATAAAGTGAATTAATTTTTTTTTATATTACATAATAATAGTTGTGTGAAATTATATGTAAAACCAAAGCATTTTTGAACAAGCCTGTTGAAAACAACTTATGACTATTTTGTGCATTGTTCATTTGACTTAATAAATAGTTAACAGCTTTTGTAGAAAACAATGGACGCTGTGGCTTCGAGGAGAGTAAAACATAATTCCTGGTCATACTAAGTTGAAGGGTCAATACGAACTGGAGTTTCATAATTCCCTGTCATACCAAGTTGAAGGTCCAATATCAACTGTGTGCAGTTTCATAACTCCCTGTCATACCAAGTTGAAGGTCCAATATCAACTGTGTGCAGTTTCATAACTCCCTGTCATACCAAGTTGAAGGTCCAATATCAACTGTGTGTAGTTTCATCGTTTCTGGTCATACCAAGTTGAAGGGTCAATACGAACTGGAGTTTCATAATTCCCTGTCATACCAAGTTGAAGGTCCAATATCAACTGTGTGCAGTTTCATAACTCCCTGTCATACCAAGTTGAAGGTCCAATATCAACTGTGTGCAGTTTCATAACTCCCTGTCATACCAAGTTGAAGGTCCAATATCAACTGTGTGTAGTTTCATCGTTTCTGGTCATACCAAGTTGAAGGGTCAATACGAACTGGAGTTTCATAATTCCCTGTCATACCAAGTTGAAGGTCCAATATCAACTGTGTGCAGTTTCATAACTCCCTGTCATACCAAGTTGAAGGTCCAATATCAACTGTGTGTAGTTTCATCGTTTCTGGTCATACCAAGTTGAAGGTCCAATATCAACTGTGTGCAGTTTCATAACTCCCTGTCATACCAAGTTGAAGGTCCAATATCAACTGTGTGTAGTTTCATCGTTTCTGGTCATACCAAGTTGAAGGTCCAATATCAACTGTGTGCAGTTTCATCATTGCTGGTCATACCAAGTTGAAGGTCCAATATCAACATTGTGCAGTTTCATAATTCTCTGCCATACCAAGTTGAAGGTCCAATATCAACTGTGTGCAGTTTCATAATTCTCTGCCATACCAAGTTGAAGGTCCAATATCAACTGTGTGCAGTTTCATAATTCTCTGCCATACCAAGTTGAAGGTCCAATATCAACTGTGTGCAGTTTCATAATTCTCTGCCATACCAAGTTGAAGGTCCAATATCAACTGTGTGCAGTTTCATAATTCTATGCCATACCAAGTTGAAGGTCCAATATCAACTGTGTGCAGTTTCATAATTCTCTGCCATACCAAGTTGAAGGTCCAATATCAACTATGTGCAGTTTCATAATTCCCTGTCATACCAAGTTGAAGGTCCAATATCAACTATGTGCGGTTTCATAATTCCCTGTCATACCAAGTTGAAGGTCCAATATCAACTATGTGCGGTTTCATAATTCCCTGTCAAACCAAGTTGAAGGTCCAATATCAACTATGTGCGGTTTCATAATTCCCTGTCATACCAAGTTGAAGGTCCAATATCAACTGTGTGGTTTCAAAATTCCCTGTTATACCAAGTTGAAGGTCCAATATCAACTGTGTGGTTTCAAAATTCCCTGTTATACCAAGTTGAAGGTCCAATATCAACTGTGTGCAGTTTTGTAATTCCCTGTCATACCAAGTTGAAGGTCCAATATCAACTGTGTGCAGTTTCATAATTCCCTGTCATATCAAGTTGAAGGTCCAATATCAACTGTGTGCAGTTTAATAAGTCCCTGTCATACCAAATTGAAGGTCCAATATCAACTGTGTGGTTTCAAAATTCCCTGTTATACCAAGTTGGAGGTCCAATATCAACTTGTGGTTTCAAAATTCCCTGTTATACCAAGTTGAAGGTCCAATATCAACTGTGTGGTTTCAAAATTCCCTGTTATACCAAGTTGAAGGTCCAATATCAACTGTGTGGTTTCAAAATTCCCTGTTATACCAAGTTGAAGGTCCAATATCAACTGTGTGGTTTCAAAATTCCCTGTTATACCAAGTTGAAGGTCCAATATCAACTATGTGCAGTTTCATAATTCCCTGTCATACCAAGTTGAAGATCCAATATCAACTGTGTGCAGTTTCATAATTCTCTGTCATACCAAGTTGAAGGTCCGATATCAACTGTGTGGTTTCACCATTTCTCATCATAGCAACTTGAAGGTCCAATATCAACTGTGCAGTATGGAAGCTGACCACTTTCCACTGACTGTGATGGTGTGAGGCGTCGGCCAGTCAGAAAGCAATGATAAACAACATTGCCTAGTACATTATAAACGGCCAATAAATGCTGGAACTGAGTGCAACTGTAAAGAACATGCAACTCACTTTATAAAAGAACCATTGCCACCTAATTTAAGTTTATCTTTTTTAATCAACTCACATTTTTTGCTTATTCTAGTGCTGCTCTCATGGCAACATGCCCTAGATTGTATCTACGGCTGACTATACACTTGAAAATATCCACTCATTAGGCTCTGAGTGTGTCTCCAAGGTTACTTTAGAAGTCCAATCAATGGATGAAGTCTAGCTCTAACAGAGATTCCAGCATTAGACATGCTATACAAATCATGGTGTGGGTCAGTTTTATTTGACAAACTTTCACAGGATAATTAATACCTGCCTTGTACATATACACAGGCGCCCTTTCTGTCAAAGGATCTTTAATCCTTGCAGCAGGACCTCCACAACTTTCAAAGGTACTTTAGTGTGCAGAAACCAAAGCTGTTGGTAATTATTTGTTTGAACACCCAGGACCTCAGACTGAAAAGTGATTTTCTTTTTTATGTGTATGGACAATAGGATCTCTGACTACTAAAGAAATCTTTACTATGTGTTGGGACAGTCAGGACCTCTGAATGCCAAGGATGTGTGTGGACACCCAGGACTTTGACAGCCAAGGAAAATCTTTCATTAGATCCTCTGACTGCCAAGCAAATCTTTCATATGTACACTGATGTGTAGATACTCAGGACCACTGACTGTCAAGTTAATCTTTCTTTCATATGTTAGTTATATGTTGGGGTATCATCCTTGCACTCCAGTTATATGTTGGGGTATCATCCTTGTACTCCAGAGAAGTCCATAGGTGCTCAGATCCTCAACATAGGCATCAGCATCTGGCAATTAATAGTTCAAGTTCTGTGTTGGCTGATGAGGCCCCTCATTCTCCCAATGTGCCTCATTCTACCAATTGGCCATGCCAATTCTAACTTCCAAGTATCTCATTATCGACAATGAAGTGGATTCACTGGCGTCGAAGTCCTCCACTCTTGACATCTCTCTAAGGGCATTAAAAACAACAGCACAATCAGCTGGCCATCTGCAGAGGATGCAGAGCCAGCAAGTTTATCTGCTCATTCATCTCCCTCAACTCCCGCATGTCTTGGAATGAAGATGAAAGTGACTCCACATACAATGGACCTCTGCAGCAATTCAATCCACAGTCTATCTACAGAACCTACCTCAGCCTTTCGGGTCATGCTCATGTACAAAATGCTACATGCTCACGTAGTACAAAAATGTTCATATAGCTCTGTGACTCCAGCCATATAAAAGCCTGTATTACTGCAATCACCTCCAACATCATGCTGCTTGTTGTCAAAGAGAGTGGGATCACTTACTTCTTGAATTCGTCAGCACACTGAGCATGTTGTGAATGCCCACACTTCACTGCTGCTGTATAACAGATCCTTCTGTATAGATAAGCACATCAGAATCTTTCATGTGTGTGGACATACAGGACCTCTAGTGAAAAGTATCTTTAATATGTGTGGACACCCAGGATCTTTGACTGACAAGGGATCTTTAACATGTGCGATACATTTATGTGATACATTTATTGATCCCTAAATATGTTTTCAAAGTAGTCAATCATATGTTGTCAAAATTAACTGCTGGAAGTGTTAGTTAAAATGTATAATATTTTATACAAAACTTCACCTGTTAAATTTGCACTTCTGCAAAATTAATTGGCTATCTGATCCTTTAAGACTGAAGAATTAAATATTTAAGTAAAATTAGATTAGAAAACATGTAGGCATTACTCCACACAAGTTCAGACCAAAGTTTGCACTTTTTGGTTTTCTCACCAAGGAGATCAAGTGAATAGAAATTTGGATGGGAAAGATTGAGGTTGTTTGCAATTAACCACTTTCAAATTATGTGGTACTGGAACCTGATATATATATATATATAAACTTCATCATGTAAAGGTCTTGTACAAGGCAGATGTTGTTGCGGCCTTGTGGGAGCATGTGCACACCTCGGAGGAGCAAATGGATCACCATAGTCTGGTCAGGCGAGGAGAGGAGTGGGTCAGAGTGCCAGCCGTGCAGTCAGACTTGTGCAGAGTTATAATCACATTGAGCAGGGAGTGCAGGGAGTGGCCATCAGGGGCCACGGAAGTGGAAATTCAGCAACTAATTCAGGAAAATTCTCGCCCGGGTGATGTGATTATCTACACAGATGGGTCGGTGTTGAGAGGTAGGAGAAGTGCCTGGGGGTTCTTGGCAAAAACTAATGGTCGGCGTTTGGTGCAGGAGAGCCTGGCGTATGATGACACTACATCTAGCTTAAGAATGGAGGTGGAGGCGGTCAGAGCAGCTTTCCGCTGGATAGAAAACACGATACATACACACATTGTGATTGTAACTGACTCAGAAAGCATGCTGAGAAGGGTGAGAACAGGCAAGCTTCGTGCAGAGTGGCTTGCTTCGCTTCAGAGGTCACGGGTAGCAAGCATCACCTGGATCTTTTCTCCTGGGCATGCCGGTGTGCTGGGGAATGAACAGGTGGACAGATTGGCTGGCTCGGCAGAACTTGGTGGAGTATTGATACATGACAAGGCAGACGTGGTTGCGGCCTTGTGGGAGCATGTGTACACCTCGGAGGAGCAAATGGATCACCATAGTCTGGCTAGAATGAGGCAGCGAGGAGTGACGAGGGGATCTGGCCGACGCTCGACGCTCAGAGGAAAGGCGAGACGGACATATAATCAGATTGCTACTGGAACTATTAGTGTTTGAACTCTTCGCTGGTTGCTGAGGATGGGGACGGAGCACTTATGGGAATGTCCCAATGCTGTGATGTCGGTTCCTAAATCAATCAATCAATCAATCAATCAATCTATCAATCAATCATGTAAAGGTGTATTATAGAACTCCGTACGCAAACAAAACAAACAGGTTTTACAAATTGGCAGATATGCTGTTATCAACAATGATACTATTATATATATAATCAATTTAATTCATATCTTTACTAAAAATCTAATTATCTATACCACCAACAAAGTTAACAAAGAATGCCCTACCATCATTAACTCATACAGGGTGTTTTTAAAGTCTCACTACACTTTGTATGCAGAACAGCTGTTTGAGTATGTTTTCTGTTTGCAAGATGGAAGACATACTCTCTAACAAACAGCTGTTCTACATACAAAGTGTCGTGAGACTTTACAAACACCCTGTATATCTAAAACATCTGTCAGCAACAAAGACACTTACTGTAAAATGACATGCGACACTCTCATGCATCAATAATATAGTAGCTAAAATTATCAGCATAATAAGAATGTAAACAGCAACAATTCAACACATCTGAACATACTGTACCATTCATTACATCTCTATAAGCAGAAGACAGTTTGAGCTGTTCAGCCACAAAGTTATGTGTTCTGTTTTGCTACTTTTTCTATTTAATGAAATGTTAAATTCATACAAATTCTGAATTAGAAGAGTATTTAAACATTAATATAAAATATAACATATATATTACAAACATCTTAGATCCAGAATCTGTAACATGATAATGTCATGTGAACATAAAAAGCGATGATGAATGATAAAATATGTACATTGAAATATTTATAATTAATAACAGCTTCCAGAACATCATGGCACCAATACTTCAGAAGTATTGTAGTACTTTTGTTTTAGTTCAAAAGTAATATAACATTTTAACATCAGAATGAATGTAGTATTCTTTGGACATCAGAATGTAGTATTTTTTATTTGACTTCAAAAGTAATATAGTACCTTCAGATGTATTTTTGTTTTAAATTTATCAATTTTACTACATGTCTTCTTGTCATTGTAAATCTACAAGATTTATCAATAAATCTCACCAGTCAAAAGAGACAAGTACACGAACATCTCAAAACTGAACAAACAATACCAGACAAGACACACAAGTAAATCTACATCTCAAAATTTAACAAACAATCCTGGTCAGAAGACATACAAGTAAATCTACATCTCAAATATTTAATAAACAATCACGGTCAGAAGACCCACAAGCAAACAAATATATCTAAAAACTGAACAAAGAGACAATGTACTGCCTAATCTGTGAAAATGATAGTGTTCAATATAAACTGAATTATGTCTGCAACAAAATTACATATAAAAATCATTAATAAATAAATTTTCTTAACAGTAATAACAATGCTGAAAATATGAAGAATTTCAGAATTGTTCCTTTAAAAAAGATTATTCTGGAAAATATTTGCTGCAGTTACGATATAACCTCACGAATAAAGCATAGTTCTTTATGTATGTATAATCTCATAGATAAAGCAGTTCTTTTTGTATGATGACACATTGTAAATATGAATCTGTTAACTGATTCAGTGCCTAACAAAAAAAGTGGGTTTAGACCAAACATGTACACAATCAAATAAATGAACAAGTTTCATAATGTATATTTCCATTTACTAAGCATTGAAACTGCAGAAGATAAAACAAAATGAAACAAAACAAATAACACGGCCCTATATCGTCCAAATGGGAGGTCTCATTTGGCACTATTAGTATTATTATCCTTCGGCACTGAAGCATTTAATCATAAAATCTATTGTATGAGACTGGGTTCTAGCTCAAAGCCATACTGGTTGGTAAAAATAATCCTGCCACTGTAGAGGACAGAACCCTCACCACTGTCTTCATAAACATACTAACCAGTATGCCACCAAGGCTGCACCCAGACTACATGGTACGCACATTTATTTCATGAAATCTGTGATTACTTCTCAGAACTCATTTCACACATCACGGGAACTATTTCAACAATAATTTTGGAAAGTATTAACATATAGTGAACCAGCAGTTTAAAAAAAAAAGAAACACACACACACAAAAGGAATGTATTCTCTCATTGTGTATGTGTGTGCACGCACACACACACACACACAGAGACACACACACGCACAGAGAGGGGGGAGGGATGGAGAGGGAGGATGGAGGAAGAGAGAGAGAGAGCTTGCTGAGAAATCATTAAATTATAAGAAATATTAGTTGGAAATAGTCTTTTTTTTTAACTAACAATTAGCCATTCAAACCTATTTTATAATGCACCAAATGATACCTAGGATCAAGCGATGATACTGACACATGTCACAGAACATCTCAACATCTGTGTTCTATTTATTTTGGATTTGAATATGACCATGTTCTGAGAACATCTTCTGAGATTCATATATATATATATATTTGTATAAAAAGAGTATTATTTTTTTGTTCAGTTTGTGTTGTACAAAATCATATTAAAACAATTATTTGTTCTGACTTGGCTAGCAATATCTTGAAATGCATCACAGCGACACAGCAAGTTGACATAAGCACCGACATTTTTTAAATATATTAAGTCAAAATTTATAATACTTATACCATTTATGAAATAAGATCAGGATTCAAATTGGCTCATCAAATTGGCCCCTCGGATACTGCTTGTGTATGGCATTGGTCACACCTTGGGCAACAGTCTTGGATGATTGGCAAAACTACATAAGTGAGATCAGGTAAAACTTGGAAGCAGGGAAAGTCCATCACCAGGACTCAAGGTCTGAGATAGTGATTGAGGCAGGCAAATCTAATGAAGCTTTCAAAGTGAAGCAGCAAAGAATGTGCCAGGACATAAAAGAGGTCATAGGTTAGTCACTGTGGACGACCTTACTACACAGCAAGTAATTAGTCACAACACAGAATGAGAAGACTCCTGGTCCCCTATGGATGATTAGCTTATATATAACAAGATGAAAGCAGGAAGCGGAGAAGAGGTGAATCACAAATGAGTCAATGTTTGCTCCTCAAATTCATCTGAAAGGGATTTAATGGTAATGAAAACGTGAAAAGACACAAATGTGAGAAGTGTACAAGGTAGAAAAACAAGACAATCTCTTCCTTAGAGGCCTGCAATATGACAGATGACATCTCAGGAGTCTCCTCCTTTTTTAATCTCCCAGTAGAGCATAATCCCTCAACCAACTCCCACCAAGCTCTTCTCTAAAGACTGGTTTGATTGGGTAGGTTTTCTACATGCTGAGGTTGCTGGTCTCACACCATGCCCTCCTCTAAAGTCTTTGTTGGTTGAGTAAGTTTTCTAAATGCTGAGGTTGCTGGTCTCACACCAAGCCCTTTTCTAAAGACTTTGTTGGTTGGGTAGGTTTTCTATATGCTGAGGTAGTCGGTCTCACACCAAACCCTCCTATAAAAACTTTGTTGGTTGGGTAAGTTTTCTACATGCTGAGGTTGCTGGTCTCACACCAAGCCCTTTTCTAAAGACTTTGTTGGTTGGGTAGGTTTTCTATATGCTGAGGTAGTTGGTCTCACACCAAACCCTCCTATAAAAACTTTGTTGGTTGGGTAGTCCCCCTCTAAAGACTTTGTTGGTAGGGTAAGTTTTCTATACGCTGAGGTAGTTGGTCTCACACCAAACCCTCCTATAAAAACTTTGTTGGTTGGGTAAGTTTTCTACATGCTGAGGTTGCTGGTCTCACACCAAGCCTCCTTAGTTACCTCTTACAATGTGTGCTAGGTAAGTTACAGAGTTATTATTATTAGCTTCCCTTACTGGCCCTGATAACACATGGGTGTTCACAATGCATACCCAGGGAAAATTGTGTACACATACACAAAGACAGATCAGTACTGGAGGCTGAAATCAATGGAGGGGCTTGTGTAAATGTCAAATTCTCACAAAAATTCATGCAGCTATTATTATGTAATTCTGTATTTATTGCAATACCAAAGAAATCAGGAGCCTTGGAATGTGATCAACATCGAACAATTAGTATAATGAGTCACATCATGAAGATTTTGCTAAGAATTATCATGCAAAGAATTAGGAGGAAAATACAACCTTAAATAGGAGAAGAACAATGTGGGTTTGTAGAAGGAAAGGGTACAGTAAATGCTGTGTATTTACTGAGAACCGTAATCGAACGATCTATAGAAGTAAACAAAGATCTACACCTTTGCTTTATTGACTACACAAAAGCTTTCGATAAAGTGAGACATGTCAACGTGATAAGGATGCCTGAAGATCTACAAATTGATGGAAAAGACCTTAGACTTGTAAAAAAACATATATTGGAAACAACAAGCTGCCATAAGAGTTGATAATGAAGTAGGCCAATATCAGCCTATTAAGAGAGGTGTGAGACAGGGATGTGTAATGTCTCCAGATCTGTTTTCCCTATACAGTGAAAGTATTTTCAGAAATATTGAAGATATGGAAGGAATCAACATTGGGGGACGATGCATCAATAACATTAGATATGCAGATGATAGTCTTGATTGCAGACAATGAACAGGATCTGCAACATTTAATAGATGCGGTTGTTACACACAGTGAACAACGAGGGTTAGAATTAAGTTGTAAAAAGACACAGATTATGGTCGTCACTAGGAAGAACGAAATACCACAGTGTAATATACAAGTAAATGGGAATATTCTTCAACAAGTGAATAGGTACAATTATCTCGGAACAGTAATAACATCTGATGGGAGATGCCTTGAAGAGATTAGAACAAGAATCGCCATGGCAAAAGTAGCCTTTAGCAAGATGAAAAACATACTGACCAATAAAAAGATGTCGAAACGAAAAAAAGAGTGTTGAGGTGCTACATAGAACCTGTACTTTTATATGGATGTGAAGCTTGGACAATGAGCAGTCATGCTGAAAAACATCTGATGGCTGTGGAAATGTGGTTTCTGAGGAAAATGAAAAGAATACCATGGACAGCCAGAAAGACCAATGAACAAGTCCTTCAAGAAACAAATGAAGATCGTAAACTGATTAGAGACATTAGACGCAGACAGTCAAAATTTGTTGGGCATGTTATGAGAATAAATGAATTGGAGAACTTGGTGACAACTGGCAAGATCGAAGGGAACAGACCAAGGGGAAGACCTAGAAGCAAATACCTGGATGGCTTGGCCTTGTGGCATGGTCAAGACAGAAACACTGAGCTGATCCACGACTCTGGTGATCGAGTGAGATGGCAAAACATGACCGCCCATGCTTATCGGCATGGCACATGATGGATGGATTATTAGTACAGCAACTGAAAAGTATGCAGCAACTATGATTGTACAGTTAGAGCAATACTAGCAGCAGCAGACATTTTAAAAAAAACATCCGATGTACAAACGAATGAATGAACAATCTTTATTGTCAAAGGGTTAAGAATTGGGCACGCAGTCCCGTCTGACATTCTACCCTTCTGCGTGTGCTGATGCCGAGGTAATGGGTTCAACCCTTACACTGATCAGTTGGACAAAAATGTTGACTTCTCGTCCTTGACTTGAGGATGTAAATTACAAGTACCTCAGAAGACGGTTCGCCTGATGGCGAGGGATACTGGTAATAGGGAAAGCTAATTCACACATAAACATCATCCAGTGCACTACAAATTGTAGCACATATATAAACTATGATTAAGATAAAAAACGAGCGAGTATATAAAACATAAAATACATCCATTAGCAATTCTCACTGTTGCACTGTCTGTTCTCCAAGCATTCGTATCCAGCAATCTGCCAATTGGAGTATGTCGACGTAGAACTCAATCCCATTGTGGTATACCTGATAATTAAAGGGCTGACAAACTGGCCAAAGAAGTTTAATAAAAATATGTTTAAAATTCCTCAGCAAGTCAACTGTTTGACCACACAATGACCATTATCGATTGGATAGAACATCTTTAGACTCAAAACAGGACACAAGAGACTCAGTAGCCACATGTTAAAGTTAAAGATAGGTTTTACAAGTGGACAATCACCTCAAATTGCAGAACATGTATTACAACACTGTACCAAATGCAACTCAGATTGGTCTGTTCTATGGCCAGATGAAATATCCACAGATGTCAAACTTTATGAAAACCTGCAAGAATTGCCGAAATGAGTTCATGCAAGAAACACAATTTTAGATATAGGTTCACTTCAAGCAAACAAAAAACAAGAAAATTAGTGACAGAGAGCAGCTGGACAGAAACTGATTTCATTCAAACAGACTATATGCTAATAAAAGTCTTCACATTGTGACAGTATAATATTAAAATTAACAGCAAAACTCTTTAACTTGGCCATCCTACAGACGTGCAAACCAACAGCAGACCACTGTGGCAATGTCAGAAAGATACTATGAAAACCTCCAGGTAACTCTGAGGTCTACAAATATATCCTAATCGTTAAGGGAGGCATGAAATCTAAAATCAGAAAAGAAAAGTACATAAAAATAGGAATTTATGACTAGGTATGAGGAAAGAAAGAGAACTTATATAGCTTAAAGAGAACTTATACAATTCTGTGTCATTTCTAACACATAAAACAAAATACTTGGAAAAGAGCTGAGGAGATATCTGCAAAAATCAGAATAATTTTAACATAATCAGAGGCAGATGTAGAAATATTTTCACATGTGCAAAAACATATCTATAATAAACTCAAAATCCTGTCTCTTCTTATTCGGCCTTTCCCCTGAATGGAGCATAGGCCTTCGGACCCACTCATGCCAAGTCCCCCTATCTTATTAGTCCTTTTCTGCGCAGGCAACACTTAATGTTTGTATTCTATTATTGTTTGACTCATTCTCCACACTTCTGATCTATACAGCAGTAGTTATTTAACGTGGCAGTTAAGTATTCTAAGGTAGGTATTAGATTTAATTTCTCTCCACTTCACAAATTTCCTAGTGCTGTGCTCCTATGTATACTCTTTTTTTTTTATTATCTATTCCCTTCATCTTTGTCTTCATTGCAACCTAAACATGTATATAATTCCAACTCTTGAAGTGAAGATTGGGTTATCATTTGATTCATTTATTTTCATTATCTTTGTCATTCCTTTATGAATTTTGGTCACAATTCTGTAGTAATTACAATTCACATCAAGCTGAAAGGTTCAGAACAAAAGAGAGTAATAAAGAATCACAGACTGATATATCAGCACTAGAACCTATGGTACTAAAAGACTATCTTGTAGAAATAAAAAATAAATACAAACTTTTAATGTTGGAAATTATGGGGCTACACAGACAAGAAAACCAAAAAGAAAAAGTCACTAAGAAATATGATTGTTTAAAAAAAAAACAGCATACATTCAGCCAGTAAAATGTTGTTCTAGTGGAAACAACAAAATAACAGCTTGAATGAGGAAATTGCAAACAAAAACCCTGAAATCAAAAGAATGGGAAATACTTCTGAATACAAATCATTAGATTAAAAAATATATAAGCTATGTGCAACAACATAAAACAAAAATCACCCAATAATAGATGCTAAAACTCGAAAGATAAATAATACACAAGGCAGACATGTCAAGAAAAATATTATCCACATGAAAAGAAAGATTTATTTAGGAGGATATATTAGATAAAGAAGGAAAGAGCCTACTTGATAAAAATTATATATATATTTTTTTAAAAAAGGATGTTCAAAACATGTAAGAAAACTAAGGAAATAAGATGCAATAAACCAACATTTCCCAATACTGAAGGCCCAATTATTCCCAAACAAAAAGTAGAGATGAAAGAAATACAATAATATAAGCACAAGCAGCCCTGGAAGAAGATAGTGTTGATAAAATCTTGAGTTATGAAACCATATTTACATTACAAGTTTTATACCACAAGATATGAAAACATCAACACACATAACATTTCTCAAAACATCGGGTGCCACTGAGTGTTCACATTTTAGAACTATCAGTATTATGATACAAACACTGAACATACTACACAAGGATCATGCACAAGAGAAAACTAAATAAAATATAGACACTGATGTTTCAGAGAACAGTTTGATGTTAAAAGAGAAAGTGGAATAGGAGAAGCAATAGTTTGTTTGTGCTAATAACAAACTTCTAAAGAGAAAAAAAAAGTAACAGTAAGATTAGGAAAATGTATATCACCTCTTATAAACATAAAGAGAGTTGTGCGACAAAGGTGTGTATTAACCTGCTGTCTCTGTACAATATTTATACAACAATTCAATACCAGGTAAGTACATCATACCTGTATCATAGCATGGGATATAGCTGACAAAACATTCCACATAACACTGGTATTCTGGGATATGTAACCAACATAAAATGTCTTTCAAATATCAATAAAGTGATGCAGATATAAACATCTGGTAACAGTTAAACAAGTCAGATGACACATTCAAAGAAATATGAATCTACATAACATACAGACATTGCTGTGATCAGTGCTTTCAATTTATAATAACTTTCTAATTAGTTGAAGCATTTGAAAGGGGCAGCATGGTTTAGAGAAACTGTCAGCATCTGATTCAAAAGGCACCAGATTTAAGGCCAGTGATGGGATCTGATTCGATGAGCAGTTTCTAAAATGCTTTTTTTAAGTTCTCTGATTAATTTCTGTTTTATCCCTATGTCATGTCTCCACCTTACAGTGGTAATGATGTTTAGTGTGATTAAATTACCCCAAGAGCTATGCTGATGGTAGCGCAGCTACTGGTAGGGTCTCCAATGTCAGACAGGTCAAAGGAAATGGACCAGATGAAGAGAGTCACAAACCTGCTGCCTTGTAGGTAGACTGGAAACAGTCAAAGGTTAGGGAAAGCAAACCCAAATAAAAATATGCTTGAAGTAGGATGTACTAAGCCACAGGCTTGACAAAACAGTGCAACACAATTTACTTTATGATTTCTGGTTTACTAATCCACTCCCAGGAACATTTATCATGCAATGAAAATAAATAACTATGGCATGAGTCATCATTCTGATGATAGGAAGGGAATTATGAGAAAAACATCATTTGTTATAGCTTGGAATGATGTGGGCATTATGAATCAAAATTATGGCATATATACTATACAGAAACAAGTAGTGATGACAAGGAAATGGTGTATAAATCTTCTGACTGATAACACAAAAAGACTACATTAAGTATGCACTGTAGTATGAGGTAATGGAATGATGGGCCTTTGGAATGTTTAACTATATAAAATATATTTACATATTAGAAGTTACATAAAATATATTTACATATTAGAAGTTACATATTGTGCAAACATGGGTTTACAAATGACTGAGCATGAAATTCAGTAATGCTCTTAAAAACAAACTATTTGAAAACAGAGAAACAACACAATAAGATACACTTTGCAGCTATTAAATTATTATCATTACCATTCTCTGTTTACATTCCCTGAAAAGGAGGTTGCAGAAGTTGCTCTCTAATGATAATCGCCAAATACCCTACTTGAGTACAAACCTGCTATTAATGTATTTATTGTTTTTAACACTTATGCTGAGTCAAACAAGAAACTCTATAATGCAAATTGTCTGACCATATAAAAACTACATTTCAAGTATTAAATAATAGTTTTTATGAAATATATCAAATAAGTAAATAGTAACCTGACAGTAACAAAAATAAATTGATTTAATAACAAAACCAATTAATTCAAACCTGGAATATTTCTAGGTAAGAGCTGTATAATATATATATCGAGAAGGGAGAGAGACAGAGAGAGAGATATGTGACATGTTATTATATTAAAATAACTGACTAAGGAAATGTGAGGGGGAAAAAAGGTAATTTTTCAATATCAGAAAATAACAAACAAGAGAACAGAGGGGAACAAACAGTTGCATATTAATTAGTTATCTTCCTCAGCCAATTTATTGATGACTTGTATGACTTGGTTAAAGTGAAATGCAATCTCTGTAAAAAAGAATTGTGAATGCTGCTATAATTGCATAATAAACATAATGATGCAGAAATAAACATCCAAGTAACGTCCATTGAAAGTAACAACAAACAGCACATACAGTGTGTAATCTGTATCACTGGTTTAGCACATGTTATGATGAAATTATGAACAAGGTTCATGCAACTGACAGGGGGGGGGGGGGGGGGGGAAGAATTCATGATAAATGGCCAGGTGGTCACTTAAAACATGTGAAACATAGGATGCTGAATCAAGTAGTGCGACCATGACACTTGTGAACTAGACATCAAGACTGATGCCTCGCAATGACAAGGTCCCATCTGCAGACATACTGACCCCACAAGTGTGGAGATCTTGCATCAATATCTTATGTGTAGATTTATGTAGGAACAGTAGTGACAATTTTATCACTTGTTTAATGTTACACAATGATGAATAGAGATGATGATATTATTGTACTTTTATCCTCTGATCATTTGGACAAATGGTGTTGTGCTCAGAAGTGTTTTTGTGACTGGAGTTTTACAGAATATGAATAGCAAAGTCAAAGAGGTAGATAACTGAGACCCAACCACATGTGACTCTTACAGGGCCATTACTTAGTCATTTCAGACACACAACATTGACATTCATGCACTACCAGAAACAATAGATGCGAGTTTTGTGAACATTGAGCAAGGACTACCCCTCTAAGAATAACTTGAAAGAATGAAATATTATGAATCACAATTATGAAATGTACAATATGATCATATCTGTTTAACTATTCAAACTACCATAAGTACCATAAATGGATCCACTGTTGGTGAAAAGCAAAGTAAATGACCCTTTAACAGGCCACAAAGCCTACTGGCTATATGAAGCTAGCCCCATATTTGTATAGATCAGGCAACTGATGGCTGATGTGGTCAATATTACAGGCAACTGATGGCTGATGTGGTCAATATTGTGCTAACTGCCTTTACTTCCTAGGACATTACCTGGTACCCATTCTTGGCCAGGCTGACCTGAGAGCCCAGGACATTTTTTTTTTTAAATCAGAGATTTAAACACATAAACACTGGGCTGGCAGGCATGTAGAGCTACTGTTACATTAATGAAAATATTGCATTCATTTATGGTCACCTAAGCCATATTGGCAGCTTTAAAATTCCATTTTTGAAGGCTTTCTGAGTCCATGTCAACACCTTTATGATACAGTGTCATGATATTCAGTCTGCTGATATGCTTTTGAAAATGTCACAAACATCTGGCTAGTGACTGCCCAAAATACTTTGGTGATTTTCCTTGAATTTGACACAAATTTAAGAGAGCACACACAATAAAAATATTGCCGAATTGCCATAACTAATGATGCCAAATAACAACTATTAAGTCATTTTTGACAGTAGCCTGTTATTTCTATTTCATCCTTCTGAGGATGTTATCTCAATCTGTTTTTATATTCTAACACTCGGAACGCTGAAGAAGAAGAAGAAGAAGAAGAAGAAGAAGAAGAAGAAGAAGAAGAAGAAGAAGAAGAAGAAGAAGAAGAAGAAGAAGAAGACCATTATTAATGCCCAGAGTCTTCTATGTAAATGTTACATTTGTTCATTATGATAATCACACTACAGTTGTTAGTTTTTTAGCATGCAAACTTAGAGGTCCAGGCTGAATCCTCAGCAGTAGGCAAGTATAATTGGACAAAGCAAGGAGTAAGGCAAGGATCTATTTTGTCACTGGATCTCTTCTTTCTCTATAGGTAAATAATAATGAGAGAGATAAAAGGAATGCGAGTTGGAAGTTATAAATAATCTACACTTTGAAGATGACTACTGAAGGCAGAAAATGCAAAAGATCTGCAACAACTGTTGGTCATCATAGGAATAGAGTACAAAAAAGCATTTCCTTGACAATAAGGAAAACAAACAATGTTTATATCCAAGAAAAAGATAGTACCAAAACATGATATCACAACAGAAGAAAGAATGTTTAACAAAGTCAATAACATCAAATATTTGGTGGCAATCATAATATCAGGTAAAAGATGCATGACAGATTAAGATCAAAGCAAAGCTACATTTCAGACGATAAAAAGTATTATATGTAATGTGTCATTTTCATTGAATGCCAGTGTGACAGTGAGTGAGGAACAGTGAAAGTAACAAAGTGAGGTTGCAGATGTGAGGTTAGAGTAAGACAGATGTTGGGCAAGGGAGATTATTTAGATTCTCCAGTTAATGGGGGAGCCCCAAGACAGTGGGTTGGTAAAGCACATACATATCAAGGGTAAATCATCTGCTAGCAAGCAGAAACATGCTAGAAGACGGATAAAAAAAGGAAAACCCAGAAAGGTAATATTAGTGGGAATCTGTAACTGGGATCAAGGATGAAATAGATTCTCCTGGGGTGTCCTGAGGAGGCCCAATAAAGAGACAGGGAAGTGATGGGCCTGGAATTGGAGTTTTGGGTGAATAAGGAGAACTTAGCCTGGCAATTGAGTATCAGGCAAGTTAGGGGAACTTGGCCCAGAGAACAAACTGAGAGGAATGGTTATAGTCGGGCTAGTGGAGAGTCCGGTGTAACTGGCTATGTGCACTATGTTAAGAAGGCCTGGAGAAGGCAGTGTTATATTAAGGATTAAGGCATGAAGAAGATGCATACTGTACAATCAAACTTCCTGGAATCATGTTATGCATGTCACCATGTTCATCTATAATTAAAACTACGTTATGTGTGCAAACCGGTGTTGTCAAGTGCCTAATAGCTGTTCATAAGTATTACTGCATAGTAATCATACAGACATACCCCTGGACAAGACCACAGCCACTCCTATCTGTCAGCTGCATTGTGAAAGTCAGAAAGAGAGAACTGAAATGTTACTTCAAACCTGTTCTGCTGTATGGCAGTGAATCCTGGAATATGAATGATCAGATTAGAAAAAGCTCAGAGGCAGCACAGTTGTGGTTTCTGAGATGAATGTTCCAAAAACGATGACAACCAAAGTAACTAACAATGTTATCCTGAAACAGGCAAATGAAAGAAGTACATTATAAGAAACTATATGAAAGAGACAGTGTTAATTGGTAATGTGAGGAGAAGAAAGGCATTGGAGAGCTTTATGATAACTGAAAAAGTCAGTGGTAGAAGGGATAGATGAATTAAAATGTTGCTGGATGATCAAAGACAGTGGTATGGAGGAATAACATAAACAGAATTGATGCAGAACATCAAGGATGGAGATCTGTGGAGACATTATCACCTACAACAAAACAATTTGTTGCGTATCCCTTACGGGACGTTGCAGTCAACACCAGCATTTTTCAGCTGCTGGTGATGTACTAGGCAAGTGTTACATTCAGTAGTTTGCCATTGCTTTCTGAATGACCGGCTCCCATACCAGCACGTTATAACACAACACGACACGGTCTGCTGCACAAATCGGTTGCAGCTGAGCTTCGAACGCCTGGTACCCGGCTCACGAACCACGTTCGCAAGCCTTTAGCCATGGAGCCAGCACCTACACCATTTGGCAAATACATGATCTGTTTTTAACTGTTGATGGGAATCTATGAATAAAAATATACATTAGCATGAATAATTGCATTTGCATGAATAATTGCATCAGTATAAAAGGCTGCTTTAACATCTTTGTATTTCATGTACAGACTTGATATTTCTTAACTGTTTGTTTTTTTTAACACAAATTATACTTGTTTTGCTTTCTTTCTTCTTTTCACTAGCACTTCATTCAAATGTAGTTAAGAGATTTTAAAATGGCCTAGGATAGATATGCAGTTTCATCATCATCATCATCATTATCATCAAATGCCCTGCCGGCTGGCATAGGCGTTCATGGTTCTCCACAGATCTCGGTCTTTGGTGTTCTGGATCAACTCTGCTGATGGTATTCCTCCATGCCACTGTCTCAATCCATCCAGCATCATTTCTCTTGGTCTGCCTCTGCCTCTCTTCCCCTCTATCTTTCCAGTTGTCACGATGTTCTCCAATGTGTCTCTTCTTGTCACATGACCAAGGAAAGCTGTTTGTCTCTTTCTTATTTTTGTATATAGTGTTCTAGTTTCATTAACCTCTTTCAGGCAATCATTAGTTACTCTGACAGTCCAAGGAATTCGCAACATTCGTCTCAAACACCACATCTCTGTTGCTTCTACGTTCTTCCCAATTTGTTCATTTACATTTCATGCAGTTTAGCAAATGATATTGTGAAATTATGGCATTTAAACAGATAACAAAAATAGTGTTTATATTTTTAAAAATTAAATGACCCCTTTCCATGCCTTGGGGTGTATCAGGTATGTGATGCTAGCCCATATTTGTACAGACCAAATGGCAATCAATGGACACATGTGGTTAATATTACGCTACCACTTTACTGACCAGAACACCATTTTAGGCTGGGTACACCTGGGAACTCCGGTCAGTGTTAAAACATCCACACAACAAGGTGGGGTTTGAACTTATGACCACCAGAACAGCAGGCAAGCATGCTAGCCACTGCACTACCATAGCTCCCTGATAGTCTATGTACATTTGAACAAATTATATGATAAACGTTTTGGCCAACAACAAAATAATATATACAAGAAAATGCTTGCAAGTGATTTACAATTTCAGTTGCTTAGCTCTATAAGTGCCAGAGAGCATAAAAAAGACCATCACGGTCTCAGCGTGAATAGTAAGCTCCCAGCTAGTGTATGAACAGTGCACAAGAGTGTGGCAAGCACAGCTCTGGGGAGGGAGAGTCCACTGGAATTACCGAACACCTAAGCAGAGCAGGGCATTCGCTTGTCTGAGCAGTCAGAAATCACTGTCAACACCAATGTTGATGTGGAAGGTAAAGGGAAACTACCTCATTTTCCCAAGAATAAGTTTATAGACATGTCACAAATCTGAAATAGAGGTGAAACATGTTCTGAAACTTGATACCTGTCTTCAAACTGAGCAAGCTGGCATGACACAGCTGTTTGTTTTGTTTTACTGCCCTTTATTTTGTGTTTTAAACTCTTCAATTAAACTATTGTCCTACCTATTTTTCTGGATTTAAAAATCAGTTTTGGACATCTCTATTTGGCACACATATGACATATAATGGAAACATTTCAACAAGCAACAAATCTGGGAAAGTTTACATTAAACAAGTAACAATAAATAAACTAATTAGGTAACATGAGCCCGTTTAGATCATAAACCTAACATGCAATGCAGTATTCACAGAAGCAATCAGTGGGTATACAGACCTGCAACAGAAAATGCATGTTCTATAGTTCTGAAACCTACACAAAGTAGCATTTTACAATTTTCAGTTTATATACACCACATGGCAGTTCTGGCAACAATGTATGAATAAAATTAGTGGAACCGCCGTAAAGCTGTGGAAGTGTAAACAATATAAAATATCACGAAGTAATACAGCTTTACAGAACACAATTATGGAATCTGTAATTGTGTTGTGTAAAGCTGCCTAACTTCTTGTTATTTTATATTGCTACAATGTAGAGAAAAAGGCACAATTAGCACACAGCACAGTGTGTAGTATCAGCAACATATTCACAGGAACATTCTAACACTTTCTATCGTGCTATTGTTTGCTCCGCTTAATGCTACATCATCATCATCATCATCATCAAGTCCTTTGCAGAATGTTGCTTTCATCTCAATCCATTGGAAAGATTCTCAATCCTTCGCCAGGTCCCTTGCTTTGTATCTGCATATCACGGATATCTTCATGTTCTGTGCCCACCACGTGTAGGTCCCCCTTGCCTCTTCTTTAGAGAACCATTGCCACCATTACTGTTCTTTCTAAACCATGGTGGTATTTAATATAGCCAAAGTATTTCAGTTTCCAAGTGTGCCAGGTTTCTTCAATGTTCAGATCTTGTAGAAATATCAGTATTTTCTTCTTCTTGATTGACAGTACAACACAGTTGTTCTTAATGGAATTACCGAACACTTAAGGAGAGCAGGGCACTCAGAATGAAGCAGAAATTGTAACTGCAGAAGCCAGAAGCAAACATCAGTATCCCTATTTAGTTTAGGCATTATCATGTTCTGCGTTATCATGTTTTGCAGTATCTTTTGGGATGCAGATATGATGTGTCAATGGGCGGATACAATACTAATAATCAGGATCAGATTACTGATCTATCAGTGTCAAATCCTATTCTGATCAAGAAAACCTTCTGGAAACAGACAAGTGTGGCTAATCAAAGGGTTAACCATGATGTCTGCTGTGTTGAATGCTGTCAAGAACTACAAACTTGTACACTGCAAAACTGCAGTCACAAAGATTTGCCATAATAATGATAGATGACCAGTACCCAGGTCTTGACATCCCACGTAAAGAACTCACAAGTATGCCCCTGTTGTTGTTTGGCTAATAGGACCGAGCCACCTCTAGTCACCAATTCCATAATATTGTAGAACTGTCAACCCGGTACAATAGGGTTCTCAGATAAGTATTCTTGTGTCAACAAACACTTGACATCAGCTATATAAGTATTCTTGTGTGAACAAACACTTGACATCAGCTATATAAGTATTCTTGTGTGAACAAACATTTGACATCAGCTATTGCAATCAGGTTATGCCTGCTGACAGATTCTACAGCTGTGAATCTGGCTAACACCTGAACATATTGAAAAGATAAAACAATGGCCGAAGCTGTCTTAGAGGTGATCTGTGATGAAACGTCGTGTATCATGCAAGTGGAATTATCCTTCCCTGCTATTTGTATGAAGGCAACGCACAATGAAATCTGAAATGCAGCACTCGTAAATCAATGTGCCAAACAAAAACAAAAAAAAAGAATTTTGACCAACTTCTCAAATTTGTTGTTAGCAATGTAGCCTGATACTAAACAGTTTATCTTAAAAAGGTTAACTTGATGGAAATAAAATATACAGATTTAAGTTTTGTAACATGATTTCGTAACATACTTAAGGGATTCAACATTTCATGTTACAAACGTGAACGTAAACAGAAATTAGCAATAACATGAAATTGTAATACAAGCATCAAAATAGCTGTAGCTCATTTACTTTGCATTTTCACAGTTGTGTAATTGAAAAATAAAATCTAACGTAACTTTGTCCATAACAAGGTGACATAATTTGTGCTTTCCGAGCTGCTAAATACTCAATTTCAAATAGCAGCTCATACGGCCATGTTAAATTCCAAAGAACACAGAATTCCTCCTTTTTTCAGTTGTAGAAGAAGCAAGGGACTTAACACTGTCTCTGGAAGCGAATGGTGTAACTCATAACAACATAATCATCGTTGTTCTGTAGTGAACAAGCATTTACCTGAAATATATAAGTGAACAATAAACATGTAATTATATGTGGTCGCAACTTGTTGAACAAACATTTATAAATAGAAAGTTCATAATAAAAGTTAAAGCTCTCTCGAGAGACAGACAGGCAGGCAGGCAGGCAGGCAGGCAGGCAGGCAGGCAGACAGACAGACAGACAGAAAATTTGTGTAAATGAAACAGACATAATATTATCCAAAACAAAATTTGATAGCTGCATTTAATAATTTTGGAAATTAAATGACAAACAGGAAAGGGTGAGTGGGTCTTTCAGCTTATTTTAAACTAAAACCTCAATACAAAGTTATCTATCTTTGACAAAAGTTGAATCTGTCAGAACTACTTTGAGTGGTTACGTTTTAAGAAGAGATTTACTGTGCAAGCTTTAATAGCAATCTGACAAAATAAGTAGATTAGCATGATAATGCAATGTCATACTTTTCTGTCAGGTCTATACACAAAAACATGCCCACTAACACACAGAAGCACACACATGCATGCACACTATATGCACCCACACACACTGCATAGTGTCAACCACTGTTCACTCTGACATGCATTTATTTTAGCCTAACATATTTGCAAGTCAGTTTTTGTTACAGGAACAACATCATCCACTGTTAGTTGAGTATAGTAAGTCTACATTTTACAGTACACTCAGATTCACTTCTTTCAGTCCATCTTTTGATGTCAACTCACATGTTAATATTTCGTATAATAACATTAACTGGCACGATTGAGGGGAAGAGAACAATGGGAAGACAGAGAAGTAAATACCTAGATGGCGTGACTTTCTGGTATGGCCGAGGTAAGAACATTGAGCTGATCCACGACTCTGGTGATCGAGTGAAATGGCAAAACATGACCGCCCACGCTTATCGGCATGGCACATGATGAATGAATGAATAACATTTTTGCTTCACACTCTTCCCTCCAGTATGTCTTTCAACAAGGAACCATGTCTCTTTACCATCATCATATAGAAAGTACTTTGTTGAATGTGGTTCTTGTCACAAACCACTGAAAAAAAAACTCAATCCTTTGCCTGCCTTAATACATTTTGATGCCCAGGGTATAACTGAAGTCCTGTGTCCATTGTTGTGATGGTCAGCCCCTACCATTTCTCTCTAGAACTATGTCTTCCAACTAAATCACTGCCATGTTTGATACAGCCAAACTATTCTATAGTTTTGAGACAAGATTCTGTATATACACCAGTTTTCTTCAATGTATAGATCTTGCAAAATGTCAAACATTTCATTTCTTCTTGATCCATGGTATTCTCAGAAATTGTCAGCAACATTTATGTTAAAAATCCTCAACTTTCCTCTTTAACATTTGTGAAATGATCTGATTCATATCCATATTTTGCTAAAGAAAGATGCATGTTAATAAATTTACTTTGTTTGATGGCGTAGTACTATAGGTTCATCATGCTGCTAATCTCTACGTTGCTAAGGCCAAAATGAAAGTCCCCATTGTTGTTAATTAATTATACTGTTGTTAATTAATAATGGATTTATTTTGTCATTACATGTCCTAAATATTTTGCTTGTCTGACTTTGCTCACATTCAATAATGTCTTTAATTCGTGTCATTGTAGACTATAATCTGTTTTCTCGTCTTCTCACCATTAAATTCTTCCTATTCAATGGCAGTAAATTTCAAAATCCTTAATTACCTTCTTAATGTGCTTTGTTTATTGTAAATGATTCAAGAAAAATTTGTAACTAACATTTTATTCCTGATGGAATTACTTATATAGTATGTTACTTCTTTAGGTCTCATTTTGCAGTGTCTTCTTTATTTACTCCATGGTCACACATCTTGGTATAGCGAACATGTACCTTTCTTCTGTCTGGTATTATATAGAGATAGCTGTCCCATCAGCTAACTCACCTTCTCTCAATGACCATCGCCAGTTGCTCCAAGGCCACTTATTCAATATATTTGTTGCTAACCTCTATGACAAGGGACCACCCTGACATCCACCACCTTGTGGACAGGCTCTATTGTTGTATATGTATGTAAGTTCCTTGCTTTTACCCATCATTCACCAAGGCTAGAATGTTTAAAGAAGCACATTTACACTATAACAGTCATGTTTTTACCCATTATTTACAAGAATAACAAAGCTTGAAGAATTACAAAGCTTGAAGAAGTACACTACATCATAATAGTTGTCTGAGAGTATCTGTAGCTGAGTATTTACAAACAGTATGCACCATAATGTCTGTGATTCTTGTAAAGGTTTATGTTTAAAATTGATAATTTCCAAAGCAGTTTTCTTTACATGAGGAGCCAGATTTAAAACAAACTCCATGTATACTGATCACTTACCACTGACTTTCCCTTCAGAGAGTGGATAACTCGGAATGTCAGAGTGGTTCTAAAATGTGTACCAATTTTTACTGTCCATCTTGCATTATTAGTCTGCAGGATATAACAACAAATTATTTGATTATAAACAGTACCATTGTATTAATGACTAACATTATGTCAATGATTTACAACCTGTGCACTGTTGCATTTTTGTTACGCCGCAATTGAACGATCTGCAAAACATTACACATTCAAGAAATAAATATACACATAGTTAAAGGAAAAAGCCCAACAGATGGGGCTGGTTATCAACCAAGATAAGACAGAATATATGGTAATTTCAAGAGACGGAATGGCTAAAAACTCTGGCCACATACAAATAGATAATATGACCATTAAAAGAACGGAAACATACAAATACCTGGGTACAATCTTCAACTGCTCCAACATCATAAGGGAAGAAATACAAACTAGAATCAACTCTGGAAATAAGATATACTATGCACTACAACATCTACTAAAATCAAAGGCGCTATTTCGTAACACCAAAATCACAATATACAAAACACTGATCAGACCAGTTGTGCTGTATGGCTCTGAAACCTGGAGTACAACGAAAGGAGACGAAGCCTTGTTACAAACCTTTGAGAACAAAATTTTAAGACGCATCTTTGGACCCATTAGGGATACACAAAGTGGAGAGTGGAAAAGAAGAAGTAACAAAGACATTTATGATCTGTTTAAGTCCCCGCTAATCACTGGTATCATGAAGGCTAATAGACTACAATGGCTGGGGCATATAGAAAGAATGGAAGATAATAGGGAAACAAAACTCGCTTACACTCAGGAAATAAATGACCGTAGACCCCGAGGTAGACCAAGAAGACGGTGGAGAGATAATACACGTACAGACCTACAGGCCCTTGGAATCAACGACTGGCAAGAAGAAGGTCCACCAGAGAGACGAATGGAGACAGATTGTATCTGCAGCAAAGAACCTCAATGGCTCGGAAAGCTGAAGAAGAAGAAGAAGAAGATAGTTCCCTTTAAAAACCCTTACTAAACATATAAAGTACTTGTATGTCTATGGGTCTGTTATGTCATAAGGCCATCACATTTTGTAGGCCTCAATGCATGGAGAGATAGGTGCCCGGTCTTTTCCTCTGTTAAAGGACAACAATCCGGGCTCATGGCATTGTCAGCGCAGATACTACATTAAGGCACCCACCAGTTAATTAACTAACTAAACAATAATGAAATTTGGTTTAATAATATATTACTGCTATGAAAACAATTTAATTACTAAATTTTAGAACAAAATAGACATACTATACAATTCCTAAATTTTAGAGCATGATAAACATGTATTATATAATTCTTAAATTTTACAGCAAAATAAACATGTATTATGTAATTCCTAAATTTTAGAAGAAAAAAAATAAACATGTGATGTATAATTCCTAAATTTTAGAGAAAAATAAATATGCATTATATAATTCCTAAATTTTCGTGGAAAATAAACATGTATATTCAAATATCTTGGAAGTATGATCACAGTATGATCACAGAAGATGGCAGATTGGACAGAGAAACTGAAATCAGATGTCAAAAAGCTAGTGCACTTACATATCAACTATCACCCTTACTGAAACACCCAAACATACCCATGTCCGCAAAACGACAGATAATAAACAGCATATTCACACCAACCCTATGCTACCAATCTCAAACCTGGACTTTATTCAAATTACACCTTCGCAAAATCAACACCTGCGAAATGAGATGCCTGAGGAGAGCTGCCAACTTAAAAATCCGAGACCGAGTAAGAAATGCTATTATCAGACAGACTGTGGGATCAACACCTTGTGCCACATTTATTGAAAGACAGAAGATCAAGTAGTTTGGCCATGTCGTTAGAATGCAACATCAGCAACTACTATCACTGGCCTTACATCAAAGATCATCTGCGACGAGACCATGAGGACATCCAAGAAGAAAATGGATTGACGACATCAGAGACATTGTACAACCACACGGAAGGACACTATCCAGTGCCGCCCACTGGGCGCTGGAACGCAAATTATTCCTCCCCATGATGTGGAAGATGATGATGATGATGATGAATAAACATGTATTGTATAATTCCTATGACGTGGAAGATCATGATGATGATGATGATGAATAAACATGTATTGTATAATTCCTAAATTTTAGAGCAAAATAAACATGTACAGGGAGGCCCCGGTTAACGTTGGGGTTATGTTCATGGGAAAAGCGACTTTAAGTGAAACGACGTATTGCAAAACATTATTTCCCATAAAATTAATTGAAATACAGTGTATTACGTAATGTTTAGTTTGATGGTTGTTGATATTTATTGGCTAAATAGAGGTGGATTGGAGGGCGAGCTGTAGAGTTATTGGGACGTAGAGGTATTAAATTCTGCCTCTTCATCTGAAGATGAAACTGTAAACTCTTCCTGCCTCACATATGCTCACAGACATATTCCATTGGTTCTGGTCTTCAATCCAGACGGCCAATAGTGATTCCATGTTCTCCATAGGAGTACTTCTGATATGGGTGATTTTAGAAGCACTCAAAGGGGTTATGTTTTTAGCACCCTCTTTGATTTTGTCAGCACCTGCACGAATTGTCCTTACCAAGGTTGGAGGTAAACCATGGACTTTACCGATATCAACAGCCCGATCGCCAGCCTCAAAATGACATAACACATCTAACTTCACCTCAAGAGTAACACTTTTCCTGGTTCTCTCACAACCAGACACACTATCAGCACTTACTGTGCACTTTGAACTTATAATCACCGGGAAGGTTAACCCGGTCAACAAATGCCCGCAGTAGTCGGATGTGTCGGCCTAACGGCGCAAGAACGCAGCTCTGCTGTAAACAGGCACAACGCAGTCACATCCGAAAAAATAATCCGGATGAACGCAGAAGAAAAAGAAGAACAACTTATAATCATGGGCGATTACACAATAAAATCCTGGAAAAACGCACTGTACAAAATGTAAAATGGTGATGTTAATGCAAAATTGACAACAACAACTGAGTAAGGAGATGTTCCACAGTGGTAACACTACATGGCATTACATAGTTCCTCCACACGCTAGCAAGAGAGCTCAGCAAAACAACACACATGGCGACGTTATGGCGGAACGTAGCGGCATAAAGTGACATTATGTCCCCTATGTGACGACGACGTTATAGCAAACGATGTAAACCGAAGCAATGTTTAGTGGGGCCTCCCTGTATTGTATAATTCCTGAATGTTTGTGGAAAATAAACATGTATTACATAATATGTGATGTTATCTGAGGCAAATAAAATTGTAACACATAAACATGTTTGACTTTCTGCAGGCACACATCAATCTAAAATTTAATAACAACTTACATGTAATTTATAAGCATACAAATATTCTGCAAGGAACTACTATGCAAAAACAGATAGGAACTAGAAATCTGAAAAACGATGAAATTAAATCTAAACAAGAGTATTGAAGTGTTACATCCACCCTGTACTTTGTATGGATGCAAAGTGGATGATGAGCAGAAAAGTTGAAAAACTAATGGCAGTGGAATTATGGTTTCTGAGGAAAATGCAAAGAACATCATGGGCAAACCGAAAAACCATGAGCAATTTCTACAAGAGGCAAATGAAAATCACAAACTGATCAGAGAAATTAGACACAGATAGTCAAATCTTTTGGGCACGTTATGAGAAGAAAAGAACAAGAGGAAGGCAGAGAAATATATATCTGGATGACTTGACCACATGGCAGGTCGGGACAAGAACACAGAGCTGATCCACGACTCTGGTGATTGTGTAAGATGGCAAAAAATTACCGCCCACGCTTACTGGCATGGCACATGATGATGATGTAACAAAGAAGTTAGTTGCATATCCTTTACAGGAAGTAGCAGTCAACCCCAGCATTGTTTTTGGCTGTTCATGATTCCTTGGCAAGTTTACGTTCAGTAGTTTTCGATTGCTTTCTGAACGAACTGCATCCGTAAACCCTTCGCTACTGAGCTGCTAACAAAAACTGACAATGACAGATAATATTCTACAAGTGATTGTTGCAGTACACCTAACAGTAACACCGTGAGAAGACAGTGAAGGACAGAAGGACATGTAGCCCATAATGACAGGGTTAATGTCTGCTTCTGAGCTGTTTGCTCAGAACATCCAAGTACTACAAGACGCCAATTCATAAGAATAGATGACAGACACATCAGGATATGAAGTCATCGTTTTTAATCATCTTATGAGATTAACAGCTCTGGAGAAAGTTGTGACATCTGGGAAGATCAAAGGTATTAGTGACAGATGTTGACAAAAGGAGGCGATGCTGGTCGAGTTGGCAGAGTGTCATGGAATATGTGTTTGCCTGCATGGCTCATCATGATATATGATGATGATAGTATTTCTACTAGAGCATTAGCTGTTAAGACAGCTTAAAGATAAATGATAGTGTTTCTACTAGAGCATTAACTGTTAAGACAGCTTAAAGATAAATGATAGTGTTTCTATTAGAGCATTAACTGTTAAGACAGCTTAAAGACAAATGATAGTGTTTCTACTAGAGCATTAACTGTTAAGACAGCTTAAAGACAAATGATAGTGTTTCTACTAGAGCATTAACTGTTAAGACAGCTTAAAGATAAATGATAGTGTTTCTATTAGAGCATTAACTGTTAAGACAGCTTAAAGATAAATGATAGTGTTTCTACTAGAGCAGGGGTGGCCAACACGAGCCCTGAGGGCCGCATGCGGCCCGCCAGGAGTCATGTTGAGGCCCGTGGAGTGGGAAGCGACGATGTGGTCGAAGGTGTAGCACGCTTGCTTGTTTACTTTAGTTAACAAACAAAAAATTATGTGCGTGGCCTGGCAGGAAATATTATTTCTTAAATTTGGCCAGCCAGCTGAAAAGGTAAACTGTTAAGACAGCTTAAAGTAACATGAAACCTAATCTGCTGACCAAGAGATATGATGCTGGATGGATTGAGAAGGTGGCATGGAGGAATATCAGCAGCAGAGTTAATCTAGAACACCAAAGATCTAGATCTGTGGAGAGACATAAATGCCAACATAAGTTGGCATGGCACTTGGTGATGATGATGATGATGATGATGAAGTGGTACCTGCTGGAACTCAAGGCCACCAACTTGTGTCTCATCTTCAGATGACATAGGACACATCCACATAAAACTGGAGCCACATATGGCCATGTAGCTCATAGTGGGAGTTCTGTTGTAGAAATGCAAAACACATGGTTAAATAATGAAACATTATACATGTTTCAAAGGCTGCAACAATCACATGATCATAATTAATGTGTCAATGCAACTACAACTGCACTAAAGCTCTATGTCAATGAAATCTAATGTCACAACAAATAAACATAAGAGGGAACCTTATAACTGAATGACAATCTATAGCAATTAAAAGCACTTATCAGATCAATGGAAAGAAAGTAGTAGCATCAGTTAACATAACTATTCAAAAACAAATCATAATGAATGGTAACACTAACAGGTATACCACACCATACAAGCATGTTTGAATGGTGATCTGTAACAAGACCCAGTGATGCTAGTAGAATAACTTTATCACAGATAATATTACATCACCACATGTTTAATAAACTAAAGATAGGAGACATTGATGGATGTGACTGTGAAACTGGTAAAATGATGGTTAAATATTCGCTGCAGGAGTGTTCAATATATGCAAAACAGATACAAGTATGTTGGACTACACCTGGTCCATTTAAGGATAAACTCCATAGGGATGTCAACAACTTAAGTTGTCTGACACTTTCTTTGAATTTATTAATACTGATGTCTTTGGGAGTCTTCGTGGTGAAGTGGTCAAGCTGTTTGACTCGGGTTCCGAAGGTTGTGGGTTCGATTCCAGACCAAGTCCTTCAGTTCATGAGTTAAATTTTTCTGAGACTCCTGTGGGTCGTCACTAGAGCTACGGAGTTCGTGCTTTGTGCGACGCTTTCCACGCTGCGGAAAGAGACCGACCCATATCGGATAAAACCCAGTGCAATGAAGTCGACCCTGTTGACTTTTAAGCAACTTTTTAATACTGATGTCTGAAGGTGAACAAAGAGGAAGAAAAAGGTGAAGAAGAAGAGAAAGAGTCAGAAGAATCTAAATCAAGATAACTGTATATTTGTAGCTGGCAAATATCTAATTAAATGGATTACCCCTAAATGTGTAACTCTGATTGAGGTAAATCACCGTTAAAAAAAAAGATTGTTTCATTTGTCTGTATAAAGTTTCAGCACTGCATATCACGCAATTCTGTAACTCCTTTATCTCTTTTGTAACCACTGCAACTGTTGAATGTGCTCCATATTATTTTATTCCACATTTTTAACTTTTTCACTTCAGTTTTCTAGTGAATTAAATTCAAAGAGTTAATTAACTTTGATCAACTTACGAAAATTCCAGAGTAATCTGACCATAGCCAAATGATGAATTGTAGGGTACAAAATAAGTGTAGTTGTGTGCTTGACAAGTCTCACAATAGACGTCACTGAGTAAGTAGTTCAGCTCAGCTATCCTAACAGTAGGTCTTGGGGCATCATCTAAAACATTGAAGTAAGAACAGATTAGGTAAAGTACTTATTTCCACCATGTAAAAATAATGCAATTTATTATATTTACGTATCATTATTAATACTAGGATAAAACATTAACAACAGAGTCAATGGCTAGAATGAAAGAAACAATAGTAAACAAATGATGGTGGATAAATCTATTACAATAGATCATATAAGAAGCCCAATAAATATAACGAATTCATGAACAAACATATACACAGAATGCTTACACGTTAAATAAATAGTAGTAAATTATATTGGACAAGTTATACAACAAACTCTGCGGTAATTGTTCAGCATTAATTTTCCCGACCAAGCAGTGTTACACAAGTTTCCATAAATACATTAAATGGGGTTAATTTGACAAAGCTGTAAAAGGAGAAAAAGGCAGAGGAATATATTTGTGAGTCGTATTTGGCCAGTCGTCTGTGGCCATATTAAACATCACAGTGGCTTGGAAAGAACAGTAATGGAAGGCATGGCTCTTGAAAGAGGCAAGGGTCATTCGACACAAAGATGGACACAGGACATTGCAGAATCCTTGGGCATGAGGCAGGAGTAATGGCAAGAAATCGAGAGACAGTTCAGCAGGCCATGTTAGAAGATGTTCTACAAAGGACCTGCTACATGGCGATGAATATGGTCAATACCAACAAACATTCCAGGGAGATTTAAAGGGAATCATTATGATCTCTTTAAGCAGATTTTCACTACACAAGCTTTTGGCATTAAATTGTAAAGTTATCTATACTCAAGTGTTTTGTATTTGGTGTGTTAGTGTTTTGAACTTGGTGTGATGTACTTGGTGTATTGTACCTGGTGTGTTGATGTACTGTAATTGGTGTGTTGGCATTTTGTACTTGGTATGTTGTACTTGGGTGTTGGTGTCTTGTACTTGGTGTGTTGTACTTGGTGTATTAGTGTCTTGTACTTGGTCTGTTGGTGTTTTGTACTTGGTTTGTTGTATTTGGTGTGTTGGTGTTTTTTACTTGGTGTGTTGTACTTGGTGTGTTAGTGTCTTGTACTTGGTGTGTTGTACTTGGTGTGTTAGTGTCTTGTACTTGGTGTGTTGTACCTGGTGTATTGTGCCTGGTGTGCTGGTGATTTGTACTTGATGTGTTAGTATTTTGTACTAGGTATGTTGGTGTCTTGTACCTGATGTGCTGGAGTCTTGTTGCTTGGTGTGCTGGTGTCTTGTACTTGGTGTGCTGGTGTCTTGTACTTGGTGTGCTGGTGTTTTGTACTTGGTATGCTGGTGTTTTGTACTTGGTGTATTGTACATGGTGTATTGTGCTTGGTGTGTTGGTGTTTTGTACTTGGTGTGTTAGTGTATTGTACTTGGTGTGCTGGTGTTTTGTACTTGGTGTTTTGTAATTTGTGTGTTGGTGTTTTGTACTTGATGTGTTAGTGTTTTGTACTTGGTGTGTTGGTGTTTTGTACGTGGTGTGCTGGTGTTTTGTACTTCGTGTGTTGTACTTAGTATGTTGGTGTTTTGTACTTGATGTGTTGGTATTTTGTACTTGGTGTGTTGTACTTGGTGTATTGTACTTGGTGTATTGTACTTGGTGTGTTGGTGTCTTGTACTTGGTGTGTTGTACCTGGTGTCTTGTACTTGGTGTGTTGGTGTCTTGTACTTGGTGTGTTGGACCTGGTGTCTTGTACTTGGTGTGTTGGTGTTTTGTACTTGATGTGTTGTACTTGATGTGTTGGTATTTTGTACTTGGTGTGTTGTACTTGGTTTATTGTACTTGGTGTGTTGGTGTCTTGTACTTGGTGTGTTGGTGTCTTGTACTTGGTGTGTTGGTGTCTTGTACTTGGTGTGTTGGTGTCTTGTACTTGGTGTGTTGGTGTCTTGTACTTCGTGTGTTAGTGTCTTGTACTTGGTGTGTTGTACTTGTTGTGTTGGTGTCTTGTACTTGGTGTGTTGTACTTGGTGTGTTAGTGTCTTGTACTTGGTGTTTTGTACTTGGTGTGTTGTACTTGGTGTGTTAGTGTCTTGTACTTGGTGTGTTGTACTTGGTGTGTTGTACTTGGTGTTTTGTACTTGGTGTGTTAGTGTCTTGTACTTGGTGTTTTGTACTTGGTGTTTTGTACTTGGTGTGTTGTACTTGGTGTGTTAGTGTCTGGTACTTGGTGTGTTGTACTTGGTGTGTTGTACTTGGTGTTTTGTACTTGGTGTGTTGTACTTGGTGTGTTAGTGTCTTGTACTTGGTGTGTTGGTGTATTGTACTTGGTGTTTTGTACTTGGTGTGCTGGTGTTTTGTACTTGGTGTTTTGTACTTGGTCTTTTGTACTTTGTGTGTTGGTGTTTTGTACTTGATGTGTTAGTGTTTTATACTTGGTGTGCTGGTGTTTTGTACCTGGTGTGCTGGTGTTTTGTACTTGATGTGTTGGTGTTTTGTACTTGATGTGTTGTACTTGATGTGTTGTTCTTGATGTGTTGGTATTTTACTTGGTGTGTTATACTTGGTTTATTGTACTTGATGTGTTGGTGTATTGTACTTGGTGTGTTGTACTTGGTGTATTGTACTTGGTGTGTTGTACTTGGTTTATTGGTGTGTTGTACTTGGTGTGTTGGTGTTTTGTACTTGGTGTGTTGTACTTGGTGTATTGTACTTGGTGTATTGTACTTGGTGTATTGTACTTGGTGTGTTGGTGTTTTGTACTTGGTGTGTTGTACTTGGTGTATTGTACTTGGTGTTTTGTACTTGGTGTATTGTACTTGGTGTGTTGTACTTGGTGTATTGTACTTGGTGTGCTGTACTTGGTGTGTTGGTGTTTTGTACTTGGTGTGTTGTACTTGGTGTATTGTACTTGGTGTGCTGGTGTTTTGTACTTGGTGTGTTGTACTTGGTCTTTTGTACTTTGTGTGTTGGTGTTTTGTACTTGATGTGTTAGTGTTTTATACTTGGTGTGCTGGTGTTTTGTACCTGGTGTGCTGGTGTTTTGTACTTGATGTGTTGATGTGTTGTACTTGATGTGTTGGTATTTTACTTGGTGTGTTGTACTTGGTTTATTGTACTTGATGTGTTGGTGTATTGTACTTGGTGTGTTGTACTTGGTGTGTTGTACTTGGTTTATTGGTGTGTTGTACTTGGTGTATTGGTGTTTTGTACTTGGTGTGTTGTACTTGGTGTGTTGGTGTATTGTACTTGGTGTGTTGTACTTGGTGTGTTAGTGTTTTATACTTGGTGGTAAAATAAAAGAGTGAAACTATGAAAGATTGACAGTAGCTATTTCAATGTCAAGCCCTGGTCATGTTAGTAGTGTGATTAGTGAGGATCATCATCATCACACCCCGTAAAGGTTTATAGGTGATCCAATCTCCTCCTGAACATCTCTGCTAGCATATCTCAACTGATGGCACCAATTCTGTGTTGGTTAATGAAATGTCTCGTGCTCTTGACAAAATGTATGTGCCTGGCGGCTCCTGGCTTCACTCCCATCTCCCTCATTCTAAAACAAGGAAGCAGATTCACAAGTGTCCTTAAAGTCATCTGTTTATACATCATCTCTTATGTCTGGCCCATGTATTGCTCTTCCCGCCTCGATTACTTCCATGTCCGTCAACTGATCAGCTCACTCATTGCCTTTAATTCCTGAGTGCTCTGGTACATAGATAAAAGTTAATTTGTCTAATTGTGATGTTCTCAGTGTGTTGAGCCACTCGTGTCGATTAAAGCCAGTCTAGACTTCTTGAGCATGTTCATTGAGTTGCTCAGTCTGCATGTGTGTGAAAACATTTGTGTGCTGAGCCAATTCAGAGCATTGGTTGCAGCCACTGTGTCCATCGTAAGGCTTCTTGTTGTCATAGCAAAAGCATCACCAGCTTCCTAATAGTTTTGCAACTTGAGCCAACTGAGAATGCCTTGAACTCCACTTGCCCCAGACTATGGAGCAATCTGTAATCAATTCTGCATCACCTTCTCTGGTGCTTTCGTGAATTAGTGCTTTTTTTAGTACTGTATGATAAGCAACTAACAGATGGTTGTAATACTGTCCCATGTGAGGGATACATCCGGTCTGAATGTATGTGTAATCGTGTTCTGATTAATTTGCCAAGGTTGGCTGATCGGCAATAACATACCTGCTCCTCTGCGTCTGCGGGCGGAATACACTGAATACAGTCCCTGACTGTTATCATGATTTATAACACTGTATCTCACAGGGCTGTTTGCAGCATTGTTCACCACATGATAATCTGTGTTTTTAGTGCCTGAACTGTTATCTGGCAGCTTTACTATAATTGTATCCACTGGGTTACTTTTTGTTGGCTGTAGAAAAGTGAATAAGTTAACACATTACAAATGGTTCATAATTATGTACATTAAAATACATATGCATGCAAACATGCCCAGTTAACAATGAAAATACCATTTAATCATTTTGTTTCCATTATGGCTTATCACTATGGCTGGTGTGTGCCAGCCATTTTGTCCGAGCTGAGGAATCCAGGCACCTTGCCCAAGCAGTTGCCATGTATATATAGGTTGGGATTTCTTTTTATTCCCCAAGCCTTACTTATGACCTAACACACATGCCTAATGATGTGTGAGGCAGACATTCTACTTTTAGTCATGTACAAATGTAGTCATTTATAAGTAAATTATCTGGGTTAAGTCAGTACAACAGGGGAGCTGTGGTAGTATAGCGGCTTGATGCTAGCCTGTCCACCTGGTAATCATGGGTTTAAATCCACATCAAGGCAGATTTTTAAAAATAAATTGACCTGGGCTCGCAGGTCAACCCAGTTAAATCAAGTACCAGGAATCTCATACTAACATTTCTGCCTGTTCTTTCATCTTCTTATCCGTTAGTTCTCAAATAATCAAGTCTATTTCTTTTATAAAGTTGGCAGACCAAGTTTTACTTATTATACCAGTTCTCTTTCATTGGTCTTGGATTAAGACATGTAGCTCTGCTCCTTTCATGGACCTAACAGTCTTGAAGGGAGTGTTCCAGTTTATTTGTTATCTCCACTTAACACAGAGATGTTTACATAATTTTCCTTTGTTAAACAGATGGTGTTGTGCAAAGGTCAGTTCCTAGCCTAAAACTGGTTACATGGTTGTCTCTTGGAAATTAGAAATATGTTTGTTGCATGCATATGTCTGGATATTAATTAATAACTTTTCTTGAAAGCTTTTTTTTAAAAAAAAACGAGGTTTATCTCTTTATATGTAGTTATTTGTAGGATGAATGTTTAATCCTCCCCCTGTGGCAAAGATTTTATGAGAAGTTTGTTAAAAAACTGAAAAAGGTGAGCAACACTTCTTAAAATTAGGTACTTGTCTAAGATGACTTCCATATCATTACCCTCTCTATAAAGAAGTTTACTTAGTTTACTTTCCATATCATTACCCTCTCTATAAAGAAGTTTACTTAGTTTACTTTCCATATCATCATCATCATCATCAAGTGCTATGCTGACTAATGTAGGCGTTCATGACTCCCCGCAGATCTCGGTCTTTGGTTTTCTGGATCAACTCTATCGTTGATATTCCTCCATGCCACCGTCGCAATCCATCCAGCATCATAACTCTTGGTCTGCTTCTGCCTCTCTTCCCCTCAATCTTTCCAGTTGTCACAATCTTCTCCACTGCCTCTCTTCTCATCACATGACCAAAATAAGTTGTTTTCATCTTTCTTATTGTTGTTCTAGTTTCATTAGCCTCTTTCAGGCATTCGTTGTTAGTTACTTTGGCTGTCCAAGGAATTCGCAATATTCGTCTCATGAACCACATCTCTGTTGCTTCCGATCTCTTCCTAATTTGTTCATTTACATTCCAAGATTCACAGCCATACAGCAAAACAGGTTCTATATAGCACCTTAGCACTCTCTTTCTTACATTCAATGATATTGACTTATTGCATAAGATATTCTTCATTTTCTGAAATGCAGCTTTTATTTGCTCTATTCTGCTCTTAATCTCTGTTCTGCATCTTCCATCTGATGTTATAAATGTCCCTAGGTATTTAAAAATATCCACTTGGTGAAAGATTTTCCCTTGTATCTCTATTTCACATTTGGGTGTTACCTGTTTCTTTGATATCACCATTGTTACTGTTTTCTTGATATTCAAGGAGAGCCCTTTCTTTGCACTTTCTGTTACTACAATGTCCAACAGTTTTAGATCTTTTGCATTATCCGCCATCAATACTGTGTCATCTGCATAGCGTATATTATTTATATTATAACCTCCGAATATTATTCCTAGCTTTTCTTTGATCTCTCTCATTATTATTTCGCTATAGAGGGAGAAGAGATCCGGTGATAAAACACATCCCTGCCTTACTCTCAGCTTTATGTGCTCATAATTTCCTTCTTTATTTCACATTTTAATTGCTGCTATTTGGTTCCAGTAAATATTTTTATTTATTCTGAGATCCTTCCCATCAATGTTTATATCTTCCAACACTTTAATCATTTCATCATGTTTTACTTTATCAAATACCTTAGAATAATCTATGAAGCACAAATATATGTCTTTCTGTGTCTCTATTGATCGTTCTAATAGTGTCCGTAATGTATATATTGCATTGTTTGTACCTTTTCCTTCCACAAATCCATACTGTTCTTCATCGATTTCCATTTTTATTTTCTTTCTTGTTCTTCTCATTATAATTCTGAGTAGAAGCTTAGTGACATGATTTATGAGGTTACTTTCTTTGCACTTTCTGTTACTACAATGTCCAACAGCTGTTGTAGATCTTTTGCATTATCCAATATAGAAGGTGCTGGTCTCCCTGGCTGAGGAGTTAGCAGCTTTCTCCGTAACCCTGAATACTCTCGTGGTTGACTGAGCACACGAGAACTTGAAGGGGTTCAAGTCACGCCAGTGACTTACGAGTGGAGCCGGTCGCTCAGAAAGTCGTGGCGTGCTGATGAGCGTAATCTAGCCTAGGAATCAACATACAGCTGAAAGATGCTGGTGTTGACCGCAATATCCTGAAACAGGATGGAAACGCGGGGAAAAAAAATATAGAAGGTAATTTTTGCACATGTGTATCATGTGCACCCGAGATTTTTTGTGCCTGAACTGTTTTAAACACATTATTCTATATGGGTATGAATGCTGGACAATGAGCCTTGTGGTGAAGAAAAGTAGAGATGTAATTTTTTAGGAGAATGTTGAAAATATTGTTTTGAGGAGAATGCAGAGAATATCATTTTGAGGAGAATAGTTGAAAATATCATTTTGAGGAGAATGTTGAAAATATGGACAGAGAAGATGCTGCTAAGGTACTGAGAGCTGCAGATGTTACTAGATCACTCATAAAAAACCATTCAGAAAAAACTAATTATATTATAATATTATATATTTATGGGGTATGTCAACTGAAGAGGTGATATGGAAAAAATTACCCTTATATGTAAAAATCTCTAACCCGCACAGTTCGCGGCGACTGCACTAGCCATGCGGCCTTAATTCCACAGGCTCAAGTACCCCCCTGTCCTACACCGCAAGGTACTATAGGCAGTAAATGACAGTTATTTTTATTATGTAAAAATCATAAGCAAGAAAGGCAGAGGAGGTCACAGAAAGGTGTATATCTTCTTCTTCAGCGTTCCGAGCCATTGAGGTTCTTTGCTGCAAATACAATCCGTCTCCATTCGTCTCTCTGGTGGACCTTCTCTTGCCAGTCGTTGATTCCAAGTGCTTGTAGGTCTGTACATGTATTATCTCTCCACCGCCTTCTTGGTCTACCTCGGGGTCTACGGTCATTTATTTCCTGAGTGTAAGCGAGTTTTGTTTCCCTATTATCTTCCATTCTTTCTATATGCCCCAGCCATTGTAGTCTATTAGCCTTCATGATACCAGTGATTAGCGCGGACTTAAACAGATCATAAATGTCTTTGTTACTTCTTCTTTTCCACTCTCCACTTTGTGTATCCCTAATGGGTCCAAAGATGCGTCTTAAAATTTTGTTCTCAAAGGTTTGTAACAAGGCTTCGTCTCCTTTCGTTGTACTCCAGGTTTCAGAGCCATACAGCACAACTGGTCTGATCAGTGTTTTGTATATTGTGATTTTGGTGTTACGAGATAGCGCCTTTGATTTTAGTAGATGTTGTAGTGCATAGTATATCTTATTTCCAGAGTTGAAAGTGGAATACAAACTAGAAAGTGGAATACAAAGTGGAATACAAACTAGAATCAACTCTGGAGAAAGGTGTATATGGGGAAAAAAAATGCAACAAATATTATAAGCATCACCAACAAAATATCAGATGACCTAGAGGATTAGAGTGTCACGATAACTGATGTCAGCTCCATTCAGACACTTGCAGAAGAAGAAAAAGAAATATATTAACAAATTAATTTTTCCCCCATAAATTATATCTACTACTGGTTATTGACATTTTAAATTAAATATACCCGTCACTGTTTTATTTTATATTTTAATATATCAACAAATATTTTCTTATTTTTGCCACAATAAACTAACAAAGTAAACCAAGCTAACAAGTCTCCATTTATTAATAATTTATGTCAACAACAATTGTTTAATTCATTGAAAAAGGTTTTATTCTGTAACTGAGTAAAAAAAACAAAATGATACTGCAGATATATTTACCGTCTGTCCACCTTCATTAACTTGGTATTCACCACCTTCTCCATTTGGTCCGGAGCTGTTATCATCAATATGCTGATCTGTATATGTAAATTGTATGTCAGCAGTAATGAGCATGTTGTTTCATTTTCTCTAATACAATAATGAACAGAAATGATTTTATATTAACTAAGTGAATTTCAGGCAGCCCTGGTAGTGCCGTAACTAGCTTGCTTTTTCTGTGGGCCCAGTGGTCATGGGTTCGAACATGCATTGTGTCAGATTGTTTAAGTTCACCTGGGTTCTCAGGTTAACCCAGTGTAAACAGGAAATGTCCCGGGAATTAAAGACACAGGCAAGGTATTGACCACATCACCCCTCCAGTGTTGATTGGTCTATATAGTCATTCACACATCTGCATATAGCCACCCACATATTTGTACATAGTTACCCACACATCTATACATAGTCTAGCCACCCACACATTTGTACATAGTCTAGTGACCCACACATCTGTATGTATTCTAGTCACCCCCACATCTGTACAGAGCCAAGCTCTAAGAGATAAATAGCATGTTTATGCCAAGATCTGCACCCAGTGCCAGACATGTACACTGTAAAGAAGAAGAAAGACATTCACATTCAGAATGGAATGCAAGCTGGCAAGTTCACTAGAACAGACAGAATCAGGAATAATAACAGAAATATAGGTAGCACAGTCTTAAATAAGAAGCAACAAAAATATAGGTACCACAGTCTGAATTGAGAAACAACAAAGTAGTTCATACATACAGCTTAATCAGCTATATGTTTGTACCTACAAGTGCAAAAGCTCTGGATTCAGAAATTGAAGAAGACCAAGAAACAGATGGATAGATATTCTGTCAAGGGTACATTACACAAACACAAAATCAGTGCAGTCCAAATAGAGACTTCTCAGTGTGTTTTTCGTTTAGCTAACATGTACTGAAATTCATTGTTCTTATTGGAATAGATAATAATACCAGACATCATCATCATCATGTTAACAAGCCCTGGGTCTGTTTTGTAGCGTCCTAATGTTGTACTATTGATGTCTGCCTCCTGCTGCGTGTCTCAGTGCTAGATGGGATACTCCACTGTGAAGTGGAAACAACCTGCCTCATGCTTCAAAGGTTGTGGGTTCGATTCTGGCCTACATCTTTCGGTTCACGAGTGCAATTTTCTCTGAGACTCTAGGAGGTCGTTGCAAGCTACAAAGTTTTTGTTTTGTCTGCCACTTTTGACAGGCTGCACTGCAGAAAGAGACCAAGCCAGGTGGGATAAAACCTAGGGCAGTGAAGTCAATCCTCTTTCTTTTAAAACTTCTTTTTTTCCCTCAGTGCTGGATTGTCTCTATTGACAATTCTCTACTTGCCTGGTTGACCTCTTTAGTGCTTGTCAAAGATTTTGCCTTCCAGGATACTCTCTTTCATGTTTTGCTTACAGCAATCGAGCTTTCATATAATATGCTATCTCTTTTATTTTTCTCTAAGGACTGGGTTGAAATCTGCTAACAACAACATTACTGAAATCTGTAGAAGAAATATTAGCAAGTTAAGTCTAACCTCAGCCAGTCGGTATGTGCGGTCTTGAATCACTATTACAGCTTAAAATCCCTCTCTACAAATGTGAAGCTGCAGAACTGATATCTCATGTCCTACTGGTTACTAAGCTTGGATCGGTGAAGGAAAGTTGTTGTTTTTTTGGTTTTTTTTGGTTTTTTTTTTTTTAGTTTGCTCACTTTGAGCACAAGTGAAGTCCACACTGGACTGATTTCTTGTGTGGGCCAGCTTTCCCTATTACCAGTGTCCCTCACCATCAGGCGAATCCACTCTGACTTCAAGGTGAAGGATGAGAAGACACAATTTTAGTCCTACTGATCAATACTTCAAGAGCTGAATATTGAAGAAGATTGGCTATTAAAGATGATAAAACAAAGAAAATTGAAATATTTTGGTCACTTGAAACATCATGAAATTTTGGAGAGAACATTAATGGAGGGGTATGAGCCTGGGAAGAGAGGAAGAGGAAGGCCAAAGAGAAGATGGTGCAGGATGTGGCGGATGATCTCCAGATGGGTGTATCGGATGTGGGACATCTTGCTTGTGATTGAGAGGTTTTCTGGAAGGTTGTTATGGGAGTGAGGTTCTGTAAAGGACATGCTACTGAATGAATGAATGATCAATGTAAGGGTTGAACCAGTTACCTTGGCATCAGTACTCCGGAAGTTTAAGAAAAAACACTCTTATCCATTCATCCATGCTGACCTCTAAGGATAGTTCTAGAACATAATTCCTGAGGGAGTGATAATTTGTTACTGAGCTGTGAGAGAAGTTGACACCAACCTCATCCTGTTAGGTACAAGCCCTTTACAGGACTATAGCAACCTGAAGCCATGCATCAGAGTTAAAAGCCTTCCAGGGGATTCACTAGGCAACCAATACAATACGCTGCCCGACTATACTCACATGGTGGATCCTCATCTGAAGGTAGAACACTAGCTCCATCCTCGTGTGGGGGAGGACAACACAGTTTTTCACAGTAACCTTCCGTGCAAGGTGGATATGGTGGTACAACAGGTGGGTACGCAGGCTGGCCAGGGGATATCAGTGGTGTGGCTGTAACAACAAGAAACATTATCTGAGTACTTTGTGGCTGACATTAATGACATGCTGCAAGTTATCAGTAGATGTTAACTAATGGCAGGTGAGCAAGAGGGCAGTAGTAGTGTCAATGGAAAAGATGGGCAAAAGTATACTGAATTATTAATTAATTTAACAACATGAGGCATGGTTTTAATTATTGGCATGAGATTAACAGTTTTATAAAAGGGAAAAATGAACAATGGTAGATTAAATTGATTTATTTGGTTACTTCAGGATTTGAGGTTTAAAGATTGAGCACAACCCACTACTGGCAATGCTGATCATATTCCGGTATGAATGTAAGGCCTTGTCCACGTGAGATTGGAAGCACTAATGCTAGAGCTAGGCAGGTTGCTTCCACTTCACAGTGGAGAATCCCATCCAGCACCGAGACACGAAGCAGGAGGCAGACATCAATAGTACAACATTAGGAAGCTACAAAACAGACCCAGAGCTTGTTAGCATGATTATGATAATCTGTCTGGTATTATTATCTATTCCAATAAGAATAATGACTTTTAGTACATGTTAGCTAAACAAAACACACATAGAGAAGTCTCTATATGGACTGCATTGATTTTGTGTTTGTGTAGTAGAAGCACTAGTGCTTCCAATCTGATGTGGACAAGGCCTAAGGTTCATACCAGAATACGATCAGCATTGCCAGTACTGGGTTGTGCTCAGTCTTTAAACACTAGATTAGTTTAATTAATTAATGAAACAGCATCAGTGATGTGTTTTTAATTACTGGCATAAAGTAGGCAGTGATATGAGAAAGAAAGATGGACAACAGTATCTTTCTATAAATTATCTTGTTCATATCTTTCCTCATGATGATGCCAAACCACTTGGCATATGTTCTCCTTGCTATCCTCTAAATTAAGCTTAAGCTGCTGTAGCCATTTTATTAATTTTTTTGTTTCATGGTGTCTCAGGTGGGGATAGTTTGCCTCTGATGTTTGTATTAGGGTACCATGAGAGTTTTAATATTCTTCTGCACATGGGAACTCTATGGTGAATTTTTAAAAGGGGGAAAGAGTATGTGTTGGAATGTTTCAGGCGCAGTGTTGGTTCTTAAATGAAATATTAACTGATTCAGTGCCAAGCCTGATATCTTTTTGTTTTTCTGCAGAAAGATATATCACCATATTAGTGTTACTGTGTTATTTGTATCATTTCACTGCATCTTCCACAATTTTAATTTTCATTAAAAGGAAATTTACACTATACTTCGTACCATACCCCCCCCCCCCCCCCCCCCAACCATCCCCACAGTTGTATAGTCCATAATAACAATTAGTTGCATGTCCTTCACAGGAAGTCGCAGTCAACCCCAATATTATTTTTGCTGTTTGTGATTGCTTGGTAAGTTTGTGTTCAGTGGTCTATTATAGCTTTCTGAGCGGCAGGCACTCATACTATTTTATGAGAGCCAACGCGGGGTGGTCTACATCCAAATTGTCCGTGGCTGTGTTTAGAGCACGGGATGTGGAATTGCGAACTGCGTCTGTGACACCTCCGCCACAAAGCCGGCTATAGTCTACCAATCCCGATTTCACCCTTTGCTCACATGAGCATCCCCCTATCCCCAAAGCGGGTGTCCCTGCTTAGCCAATCCTTGAGCATCTGGAGGTACTGACTGTTAGTCCTTTGACCACCTAAACCACACATCCAGTTAATTCAATCCACTTACAGTCGCTCAAGACGTATTCAGCAAAGTAATCTTATTATTTTCATGCAGTTTTTCATGTAGTTGTGTGTCTGTCTGTGTTTGTTTATTCTTTGCTGACGAAGGCTTTAGCCGCAACGTCCATTTTGTTTCTTGTAATCGTGTTCTAGTAAAGCTCACAATCTACTTCTCGTTTTTTGGTAATTCATTCATTTCCAAATGTATACCATGCTTATTGTCACGTTGGCTCAATAAGTTGTAGAAATATACATGTGTTTGTGGTTCTCATGCTTTACATCAGAACAAGCTAATTATTGGAAACAATTTTAGATGACAGTGATTCTGATTTAAATGACTGAAAACTTCTGATAGCCCGTGCAGTAGTAATAGTGATTCAGCAGGTAGTGATAGGCAATATCCTATCTAGAAGTAGAAACTGACAGTGAAAGTTCATCATCAAATGGTGATATGGGTTATGTTTGCTTTAATGGGCCACAGTTGTGTGCTAATGTTTGGTTTGCAGCTTATTACAAATAAGCTGAGTAGTATTGTAAATAATCAGAAATATAATAAATAGTGCATATATTTGTTACCAAACTATTGAAAGAAAATTGGTTTTCATGATTTTATTTTTTCAATTGTGTGTGAAAATGTGTTTCAAAATATTATATTATAATTCTATTTTGATAGCACTCATGAGCAGTTCTTGTAGTATTTGTGAAGAAAAGTGGTGTTTTCATCATTATTCAGTGAAATAAAAAGGATTATCATGAAGGAGAACTGTCTTGGAAATTGGATTTTGAATAATTGTTATTATGGACAGCTGGTGACCTCTAGCAGACGTCCTGTTTGTGATCTGTACATAGACAATTTTGTTCAACACCCTGTGGTAGCTTCTTTACTGAATCAGCTCTAACATTGGAATTTACATCTGTGCTCCCTGGAAAAGTCTATCCTTTATAGGACAAAATAAGGGAGCAAACAAGATGGGCTCAAGCAGGTCATAAAACCTGGAAGGAAATCCATCTACATGAAAGATACACCAAATGCCAAACCACCATGTCTTGTGGAAGTTATTGTTAGAACAAAATCTAGGGCAACAAGGCCCGAAAGAAAGAAAGTGTGGGCATGCAGAGCCCACAAGCCAGAGAAAGTAATCTGCCAATCGGAGTAGAAAATCAGAAAAGAACATTGTAGTAGGAAGATGCTGGCCCAAGTGGCACTGAACTAGAAAGCGGACATCTACAGACTACAATTAACGCTAAGCACCATGCATAGCAAACGTTGATAGCACAAGAAGAAGATGATGAGCATCTATGTATCTGTTTGTGTATTTATGTGTCGCCTTTTTTTTTCATATCCCTTACAGGACGTTGCAGTCAACATCAGCATTTTTCAGCTGCTGTTGTTGTACTAGGCAAGATTACGCTCAGTAGTTTGCCATTGCTTTCTGAGCGGCCGGCTCACATACCCCATAAGTTACCAACACGGCGAGAACTGCTACTGATTCTCACGCAGGTTACGTTACTCAAGAGAATATACAGGATTATGGAGAAAGACGTTAACCCCTAGGCCAGGGAGTCCGGCTGCTTTTGTGTGTGTGCAAACATGCACACCTGTATATGTATGTCTTCTGACACCATTTGTTGCATGTTTTTTTATAATAGAGGTGAAGAATAAAAGACAATCATCACAAATAAATATTGAACAATACCTATGCTGGTAGTGGCTGTAGCATTGGTTCTTGTCGTTGCAACAATAGTGCTGCTACTTCTGGTTACAGTTTCAGTTGGCATGGCTCTGCCTGGAACTGTTGGCACAGATTCCTCATTTGTTGCTGCAGATGTTGCTATTTCTGTTGCTGATGACACTCCTAAATCAGACCCTGCAGCTGAGACTACTGAGCTGTCAGAATCAGGTTTCCGAACTTCTAATATGTAGAGACAGGCTAAGGCAGCCAAACTATAATTAAAACAGTAGAGATATATAATTAACGAGATAATTGTTATCAAATCATGAAACAATGTTTTCTCATTGTGAATTTAAGTAATGAAGGCACAAACAGATTGCACAATTTATTAGCTGGCATATTTTGCTTATTGCTTATTTGACATTTATGATCTGTTTAAGTCCCCGCTAATCACTGGTATCATGAAGGCTAATAGACTACAATGGTTGGGGCATATAGAAAGAATGGAAGATAATAGGGAAACAAAACTCGCTTACACTCAGGAAATAAATGACTGTAGACCCCGAGGTAGACCAAGAAGATGGTGGAGAGATAATATATATACAGACCTACAAGCACTTGGAATCAACGACTGGCAAGAGAAGTTCAACCAGAGAGACGAATGGAGATGGATTGTATCTGCAGCAAAGAACCTCAATGGCTCGGAACGCTGAAGAAGAAGAATATTTTGCTTATGTAGGTGTATGTGACGTGACCGGTAAAATGGCCACGGCTTAATGCGTTCATTCTTCGGGAGACGCTGTTTTCAATGTTTTCCTGTGGATTATGTGGTGTTATTTCGTATTCGTTTATTGGAAGTGTTCAAAAGAAGCCACGGAAGGCTGGTGGTGGATGAAATTTTGAGGGCAGCCGACAGATAGTTGTTGGTTATGGTCTCAAATTTTGCGACAGCAGGAAGAAGATCTCTTTAATGGGACAATGGCTGTGGTCACCCAGCCAGTACGGTTACTGCCAGGAAGGAAAGCAATGGCAAACTACCTTCTTTAGAAGTGCCTAGTTCATTATGATTCGCCTAAAGACTGATCATCGCAAGACAAGGACAGAGACATTAAAATTAGCAACATGGAATGTTAGGACGTTAAACAACAACGATAAATTAGAGAACATAAAACAAGAACTGGGAAGAGAAAAAATTTAGGGATGTGCAAAATGAGATGGACAGGAGCAGGTATTAAGATAGATGAAGATTTTAAGATTATTTATTCTGGAGGAGAAGTTTGACAAAGGGGGGGTAGCAATTATCTTGGACTAGCAAATATCAAAATCTGTTCAAGGATATTGGGCCATGTCAGACAAGAGTTCTACTTGTTAAATTAAGCGGCAGACGTTTTAGCATAAACGTTATTCAAGTATATGCCCCAACAGGGGAATCCAGTGAAGATAGTGTAGAGGAATTTTATAATGACATAGAGTCTGCTTTAAAGAAATGTAAAAATTCAGAAATAAACATCATAATAGGAGACTTCAACGCAAAAGTAGGAAATCAAGGTGATAGATACACAGTAGGAAACTATGGTTTAGGAGAGAGAAATGAAAGAGGATACAGACTTGTAGAGTGGGCAAAAGAGCAGGAAATGACTGTAGGAAACACCTGGTTTAAACAATACCCTAGAGGATTATGGACATGGAGTCCTGATAGCAGGATTAGAAACCAGATTGATTACATTCTGATTAGCAGAAGATTTAGGAATGCATTAACAATAGCAAAAACAGTTCCCAGTGCTGACTGTTATAGTGACCACAGATTACTTACAGGTACACTGAGGGTCAAGTTAAAGAAAGTCAAGTATATAACAGGAAACACTAAATATGATTTGTGTACATTGAGTAATGACAAGGAAATACAAAACAAATTCAACATAGAGGTACAGAACAGATTTGACATATTGTCTGATCAAGAGATCCTATTCCAAGATGTGGATGATCAATGGGAAATGTTGAAGAATTCAATAAGTGTGGCTGCAGAAACAACTATTCCAAAATTAAAGAAGATGGGTCGTAAGAAATGGATGACTGAAGAAATTTTACAACTAATGGAAACAAGAAGACTCAACAAAAATAATCCTGCCAAATATGAAGAAATTCACAGACAAGTCAGAATATTATGTAAGGAGGGAAAAAAAGCATGGCTTGAAAAAAATTGCTTAGGAATTGAAAAACAACACAACAGTCAAAATACCAAATTAGTGCACAAAAAAATTCAGGAACTTACTAATAAAAGAACAAGTACATCAGCAGGCTGTCTATAAACTAAAGATGGCATAATAATAATAGAAAAAGATCAGATTCTACATGTATGGTCAGAGTATGTGAAAAACCTTTATAATGATAACAGAGATGAACAGTATGATATTCGATTTAATAATGAAGGACCGCCAATTTTGAAGATGGAGGTTCGAAATGTTCTTAAACATATGAAAGCTGGCAAAACCCCGGTTCAGATAACATCAGAACAGAAATGATTAAAGCTTTAAAAGAATATGGAATAGATCAAGTCACCAGACTGTTGAACACATTATATGATACCGGACATATTCCTTCTGAATTATGTAATTCTGAATTTATTGCAATCCCAAAGAAATCAGGAGCCTTGCAATGTGATCAACATAGAACAATTATTACCCGGGAAGGTTAACCCGGTCAACAAATGCCCGCAGAAGTCGGATGTGTCGGCCTAACGGCGCAAGAACGCAGCTCTGCTGTAAACAGGCACAACGCAATCATGTCCGGAAAAAAAAACTCCGGATGAACGAAGAAGAAGAACAATTATTATAATGAGTCACATCACATTATCATGCAAAGAGTGACAAAGAAAATACAACCTGAAATAGGGGAAGAACAATGTGGGGTTGAAGAAGGAAAGGGTACAGTAAATGCTGTGTATATGCTGCATTCAGTTATTGAACGTTCTATATAGTAAACAAAGATAAACATCTTTGCTTTATTGACTACAAAAAGGCTTTCGATAGAGTAAGACATGTCAACATGGTAGATATGCTTGCAGATCTACAAATTGATGGGACAGACATTAGACTTATAAAAAACATATATTGGAAACAACAAGCTGCCATAAGGATTGATAATGAAGTGGAACAATATCAACCTATTAAAAGAGGTATGAGACAGGGATGTGTAATGTCTCCAGATCTTTTTTCCCTGTACAGTGAAAATATTTTCAGAAATGTAGAAGATATGGAAGGAATCAACATTGGGGGACGATACATCAATAACATTAGATATGCAGATGATACAGTCTTGATTGCAGGCAATGAACAGGACCTGCAAAATTTAGTAGATGCGGTTGTTGCACACAGTGAACAACTAGGGTTAGAACTGAATATTAACTCTTTCGCTACCGTGCGCCCATCTGTGGACAGAATGGATTTGCTGTAATGGCAGTCCGCCCTTTTCGTCCCACAAAATGATCAGTGGTTTATTTCACATATTTCTGCTCCGTTTCGGAATTTTAAGTTACAGTAAACTAAAAAGTAGTACAGCCGAAAGATCTCTACGCCATCTTTGAGCGGTCAATGGTTTTCTAATTTTGGATTCTTGTGAATTTTTAGTTTTAAGGTAGTGTTAATTTGTTTGTTTTGGTTTTTCACAATGGAAACGCCCACCAGTTTGCGTCCACGTAGTATGACTAGAGATCAAGCTAGATTATTGTTTATAATAATATGTGAATGTGAATATTTAGAAAGTAGTTTTAGTTGTGTCTAAAGTTTTAGCACGTGGTGATAAAGAAAAACCAGTGAATGTTCGTCAACAGCTGAGTGTTTGACAATGAAGCACGAATGGCTGAAGTTTACATCTGTCATTATTGCTATGGGACTTGATCCAAGACCATGTATCAAAGACTACCGGTGTACAAGTGCACATTTATATACTCCTTGGTATGTGGCACTGCCACTACGTTTCCCAGTAATCAATTAGAAAATTATAATATATTTATCACACCATGTTTCATGTATGTCAACCTGAGGGTACCCCAAAAAAAAAAAAATTTATCCTCTTGTTGACTCTGAAGAATATCCAGGAAGCATTTTACCCATTTGAAAATGTGTCCATTGATGATATGATTATTTGGTGGAAGGGCTAAACAAAGCTAAAAAAACCATGCATTGTTGTCTCTACCAAGTCTGTAGTTAGAACTGTTGAGAGCGGATTGCGAAAACCGCAAAGCAAGCTGAAGATGGTCTCCATGAAAATAACACGGCGATGAATGGCTGCGACAGAATGGACCAAATGGTTGGATATTATAATATCCATGATAGGAAAACCATTACGTGGTGGAAGAATATCTACTACTAGATCTTTGAAATTGCACAGATCAATGCTCACATCCTACATTCCATATGGCAAACAGAGAAAGGAGGAAAAAAAATTGTTATAGAAGGATTTCAAGTAAAGGAAAGTGCACATCGCGAAGTAGCTCAGAGTATTCCTGAAAGTTTGACACTCTGCCTGCCGAAGAATTTCAGTCTGTTGCAGGAAATTATGCCGAAAGATTTACATGAGCCAAGCATTTAATAGAATTTGTCGGTGTCAATAGAGACTGTGTTTTTGCAGCACTCGAACTAAACGACACATATCATATTTTGTTTGCTCCGGCTGCACTAATAGACCAGACTTGTGCGCCAAAGTTTGCGTTGCAGCCTATCACAAATAGACTGCCACATATAGTAAATAAAAACAAACAGACATGACAATTAAATGTAAATCTGCCAAGTGTTGTCCTAATTTTTGTCTGACAAAAAAAAAATACATGATTCAGAATCTGCGGCGAAACTTCTTTTCGGATGGTTGATTGGAAGCAATGGTGTTTATAGTTTAGAATAGTGTTGTTTGTTCAGTAAATTCAATTGGATTAGCAGTGATCAGGATATTGGATAACAACGCCCCCTCGGTAAGTACAATGTTTACATTATTTTTACCTCTTTTTAACAAATTTTATTTTATTTACAACCTAAAGCAAACATTCTCCTACCAACATATTCCTTGTGCAATCCCCTTTATTTTGATATATAATACAACATTTCTGCTACAATTGTAACCATTTTCATAACTTTACTGTGACAGACCCCACCTTCAAGATTTCAGCCATTATTTTTTGTCATTATTTGTGAAAAATACATGGTTCAGAATATGCACCAAAACTTCTTTTTGGGTTACTTTAATGCGCAATACTGTTTATATTCTTGAAGACAAGTGGTGTTTGTTTGATTATTCAGTAAATTAAACATGATTAGCAGTATAGGAGTGTAGAAAACACCTTATATGTGCAGTTTTTTAAATAATTTTTACCTCTTTAATTTCATTTGTTATTATTAAACCTCTCATTATTGTCATAATATTTGTAACCTATCAATTAATTATTAACACTGTCATGTTCCTTGTGCAATCCTCTTTAATTTGATATGTAATACAATAGGTCTTCTACCACCTTAACCATTTTAAAAGCATTATTGTAACACACCCCTAGTTCCAATTTTCTGCCATAAATGTCTGTTTGGTCACAGCCCAGTTTTTGTTTGGTAGTGAAAGAGTTAAGAAGACACAGATTATGGTCGTCACTGGGAAGAAGGGCATACCAGAATGTGATATACGAGTAAATGGGCATATTCTTAAGCAAGTGAATTGATACAGTTATCTTGGCACAGTCATAACATCTGATGGGAGATGCCTTGAAGAGATTAGAACAAGAATCGCCATGGCGAAAGTAGCCTTTAGCAAGATGAAAAACATACTGATCAATAAAAAGATGTCAATTGAAACCCAAAAAAAAGAGTGTTGAGGTGCTACATAGAGCCTGTTCTTTTGTATGGATGTGAAACTTGGACAATGAGCAGTCAAGCTGAAAAACATCTGATGCTGCAGAAATGTGGTTTTTGAGGAGAATGCAAAGAATACCATGGACAGACATAAAAACCAATGACCAAGTATTACAGGAGACAAATGAAAATCGTAAATTGATTAGAGAAATTAGACGTAGACAGTCAAAATTTTTTGGACATGTTATGAGAAGAAATGGTGACAACTGGCAAGATCGAAGGGAACAGACCAAGGGGAAGACCAAGAAATAAATACCTGGATGGCTTGGCCACATGGCATGGTCGAGACAGGAACACTGAGCTGATCCAAGACTCTGGTGATCGAGTGATGTGGCGAGTCATGACCGCCCACGATTTCCGGCATGGCACATGATTGACTGATTGATAGTTTGCTGCATAAGTCATGTGCAGACTACAGAAATCACTCAACATAAAACAAGGCAAGCAGTAATGCTTAAAGCTAAAAGGTCAAGTCTCTATATTTGTTTGTTGTATTTACGCAGATTCTGCATTGATAGGAAAAGATTGAACTTTTGATTTATCATCTCCCACTATCTACTGTGATGCAATTGTATTGATTCATCATCATCAAGTGCCCTGCCAGCTGGCGTAGGCGTTCATGGCTCTCCACAGATCTCGGTCTTTGGTTTTCTGGATCAACTCTGCTGCTGATATTCCTCCGTGCCACCGTCTCAATCCATCCAGCATCATTTCTCTTGGTCTGCCTCTGCCTCTCTTCCCCTCGATCTTTCCAGTTGTCACGATGTTCTCCAATGCCTCTCTTCTCATTATATGACCAAAGAAAGCTGTTTGTCTCTTTCTTATTGTTGTATATAGTGTTCTAGTTTCATTAGCCTGTTTCAGGCAGTCGTCGTTAGTAACTCTGGCAGTCCAAGGAATTCTCAACATTCGTCTCAGGAACCACATCTCTGTTGCTTCTAATTTCTTCTTAATTTCTTCATTTACATTCCAAGATTCACTGCCATACAGCAAAACTGGTTCTACATAGCATTTCAGCACTCTCTTTCTTACACTCAGTGACAGTGACCTATTGCCACAATTGTATTGATTACTCAAACTTAAATGTAAAATTGGTGTGCAGGAATGCTTGTTATGTTTTCTTAATGAATTACTCAAAACATAATAATTCCTCATTTTTTAGCTAAGGATTCATTGTTTGCTATGTTTAATGTTGACTGATTTCTGCAATCTGCACTTTGACGAGATGCAGCTCAATAATCTGTGCAATCTATTATTGATGTCTTCATTATTATAAAACAAAATAGTCATGAGTACTAAACTAGCAAAATGTGGACACCAATCTAAACATTGTGTACTTCAGACACTGGGCATCAAGGAGAGCAAACAGAAGGCAAGTACTATGTTTTTACAAGCAAGTCCCAGATCAGGAACCTGGCGTGGGCATGTGAAGTGTTAGAACTATTATTATTTTTTTTGGCCTGAGTGCATGGAGGAATAGGTGGCCAGTGTTTCCCTCCTGTAACAAATGATGAGAGCTGGCACCAAACCCTTGTCCAACCGCGCTTATACCATTGTCAATGTAGCATCCTAACCTTTATGTCAGGGAACTTGCCTGGTGTGCTAAACTACAAATTAATTTGTGAAACTTTGGCACCAATCTAGAGAGAGCATTAAGGAGAGCAACAGAAGGCAAATACTATGGTGAGAAATTATTATGCATCATCATCATGTGCCGTACCAGTAGATGTAATTTATCATTGTGGGATGATTGAACTGGCTACAGTGAGTCTTTGTTCATCTTTATTGCTCTCTTGTTTCACAAGAATATATGAGGCGGATTTGTAAGCTAACGATTCAATCAGATGAGTAACTGGTATTTTATAAAAAGGGGTTTGCTGTGCCAAGCTGTTTCGGGGGTCTAAATAATAACACAACATGAGACAGACTTGAAGGATAGAAAAACATACAGATACAGGTGTCTTTAGTAATGGAATAACAAAAACGAAACAACAGAAATAGAAAAAAAACTGGAAATAAAAAAGTAATACTGTTTTTTAACAGAGCCCAATCCAGAAAACTGAGAGCTTAAAGTGGCCAGGGTAAGGTTAAGCAATATAAAAGTAGAACTAAAATCCATATACAGGAGATATATACAAAAAGCTTAACTCTTTCTGTGCCAAGCAAAAATTGGGGTCCTGACCAAACAGAAATTCATGGCAGAAAAATTGGAAGTAGGGGTGTGTCACAATAATGCTTTTAAAATGGTTAAAATGGTAGCAGATATATTGTATTATATATCAAAGTAAAGAGGAACATGATAGTGTTAATAATTAATTGATAGGTTAGAAATATTATGACAATAATGAGAGGTTTAGTAATAACAATAGCAATTAAAAAGGTAAAAATTATTTGAAAATTTCACTAACCGAGGCATTATTTATAATCCACTGCAGCTAATCCAGTTAAATTTGCTGAATATTGTTACACACACGACCTTTATTCAATAATATCACAAGAACTGCACCACAACACTAATAAAACATACATAAAACATAATATTTTGAAGTACATAATTTCCACACAAAATGGAAAATGTCAGTAACACACCACTCAGATTGTCTGAGAAGAAGAATATAAACACTATTTTCTATTTAGTTATAATTATTATTCTTTTAAATTTAATAATTTAAATACTCCTTAAAAACTTTGTGATAGGTAAAACAAATTTAGAGGCATGAATGTGGCCCATTAGCGCATTCATAATTCGATATGTGCCATCATATTATAATGAACTTTCGCTTTCAGTGGTGTTTCTAAATATCTAACGAAATACTGTAACTAACTGAATACTACACGTGGTTTCAGTTGCAGAATCTTTCACAAAGTACTTAAAATCACTATAAATATAATATCTAGCTTGATCTGGCCGGCTTCGTGGCTTAGAGGTTAGCGACTTTTCTCCGTAATCTCATATACTCTCGTAGGTAACGTGAAGGCGGTGAGAATCAGCAGTGGTTCGGATTGCATCAGTAACTTACGGGGTATGTGAGCCGGCCGCTCAGAAAGCAATGGCAAACTGCTGAGCGTAATCTTGCCAAGAAATCAACATACAGCTGAAAGATGTTGGTGTTGACAGCGATGTCCTGTAAAGGATATGCAAAAAAAAAAGAAGCTTGATCTGATGTCATTCTACGAGGCCACGTACTCGAGGGCATTGTCATTTGCGAAAAACCAAAACAAACTAATTAACACTAGTTTAAAACTCAAAAAACTCACAAAAATCAATGGATGAAAACCTTTGACCTTACAATGCCGAAAGGGAAGTGTTCCGGGTTTCTGAATTTTCAATTTAACGTCACTTAAAATTGCAGAAGATAGAAGAAATGTATCAAATAAACCACTGTTTACAATGTGGCGATGTATGGGCCCGTGGGCGTCGCTGACGTTAAATTGTGGTGATGTATGGGCCCTTGGCAGAGAAAGAGTTAAAGTGAAATTTTAAAAGCTATGAATCAAATATTAAAATTATTCTCATTTTATAGAAGACAATAATCATCATACACATTCTACAACAGTTTAACAGACAGAATCCCATAATACATACATTATAATATAATATAACATATGCTTTAAAATGTTATCTAAATAATATATACTCCTATGAATATTAATATATGTATATATATAACAGCCGGTTTCGTGGCTTAGAGGTTAGCGACTTTTCTCCGTAATCTCGTACACTCTCATGGGTAATGTGATGACGGTGAGAATCAGCAGTGGTTCGAATCGCATCTGTAACTTACGGGGTATGTGAGCCGGCCACTCAGAAAGCAATGGCAAACTACTGAGCGTAATCTTGCCAAGAAATCAACATATAGCTGAAAGATGCTGGTGTTGACAGCGATGTCCTGTAAAGGATATGCAAAAAAAAAATATATATATATATATATATATAACATATAGATCCAACAAATAATTCAGTAGGGTTGAACAGGATATTGATGAAAAATAAGAAGGGTTACAAATGCTACTCACCAAAACAGCATAAGCAGAACCAAGCCAATAATAAGATATCTAACCCAGCTGCTGCATTTACCCTTGAACGGCCAAAACATAAAACTGCTCAGTGTTGATCTGCTGCTGTTCAAACTTTTCTCATGACTGCTGCATCTGCTGCTGTTATGATGGCTACTTCTGTCTAGCCCATGGCTTGAGTTACTACTATAATGTTTTGGTGTAACAGAGCTGAAAATCAACAAAACATATAAGACATAAGTCTGTTCTAACATTAGAAAATGAAATCTATTCAGTGTGTCATGGAGTGATAGAATACTTGATAGGGAGGTAGGGGTTGTTGTATGTTGATAAGGGATATTGAGGTATGTTCCATGTAGCTGGTCATGATAAAACTGGCTGAACTCAGAGAGTGCCTGGGACAAGGAACAAAGAGAAACGTGATCATCTCAGGTATTGAGCCAGCATTAAAATCTCAGCTCCTAAAAGACACTAAAAGCTTTATAAGTCAAAATGTTTTTGGGTTACAAAATAGAAGCAGGAATAAGCCAACTTCAACCTTCAAATACTAAAATTCTGATCATTCAAATTCCTAAACAAAACAAAGAACTCAGGTCAATTTTGGGTCTCATAAATTACACATTTATAAAATATTACTTTCAACACAACCAGAATTTTAAACATCAATAAAATAAAGTATTGTGCACAGCCAGCACCACAACTGAAGCACATTCAATCAATCAGGTGCCATGTCTACAGTGAAGGTTAGCTGTATTTATCAACACTACCATTCTCTTGCCTTGATTATATACTCTGTCAGACAGCTTTTCCTGCATCTCTAGATTATATTCTCCCACCTGTATCGTTGTATAGCGCTTACTTGCCTACCTTCGACTGAACCCTCCAGTGGGGTTTTTACAAAATTGTAAAGTCTTTTTAAATGGCTGGAGGTCAGCATGGCTGAATGGTTAAGAGCGCTTGTTCTTAACATCCGGTGTGCTGATGCCAAGGTAAGGGGTTCAACCCCTACACCGATCAATTGGATGAAAATATTGATTTCTCGTTCCTGACTTGGAGAAATAAATTACAAGTACCTCTGAAGTTGAAGTGGGTTTGTTTGATGGCGAGGGACACTGTTAATCAGGAAAGCTAATTTACAAGCAAAATTCAGTTCAGTGCTAGTAGAAGTATGGACCACCCTTGAGTTCAAAGCAGGCGCAAAAAAACTAAAACAAAATATGGCTTAAATTTAACACCCCATTATTTAAAAATGTCTTTCTTAATGTTTACAAAGTGATTTAAAACCTAAATTGGCCATACACATTATTGCTTTTATTCTGCTTTATGTCAGAAAACAGACATAGGTTGCATTTATGAAGAGAACAAAGTCTTTTAATATTAGATCTGGAGCAGCTATCCCCTAACTGCAGACAAATTGTCGCTATTGGCTTCTGATTAATAATATCCTACATAGACCAGCCAGCTGCTGAAATGAAACAAAAGATTTTTTTAAAGTTAGCCACAAAAACAAATCTCCCGTAACAAATGCATGAAAATATCAGGCTCCATATGCTGCCTTCCCATCATCTAAGAATTAACTTGGTTTAGTCGTGTTCATAAACATGATTAAATATGTCCGAAATTGGTAAGATAGTGTGGGGAAAAGGAATGGGCCATGGTGCTGCCCAATGAGGCTGGTCTAAATAGAGTGATAGTCATGTTGGACAGTGAGTCACAGAGAGGTGTCAGTGAAACAGTTAAGTGACAATTCATGCTGAAGCAATGTGATAATATACAAGATAAATCGAGTGGGTGGGGTTTCAAAGCACAGGTTTAGGGATGATGTGTGAAAAAAAGAGAGTCTGGAGCATGATACGATGACTTCCAGCATGAAAATGAAGGTAGAGGCTTAACGGCAGTGATAAGATGGCTAGAGAGAGGGGGGGGGGGGGGGAGGTGTAAGTATAAAATGACTTGTGTTTATAACAGACTCACAAAGCATACTACGTAAAAAAGAAACTGGTATTTTTCACACGGAATAGCTTACATCTCTCAAAATAGATTTAGGTCAAGAGCATATCATGGATTTTCTGTCCAGGGCATGTGGGTTTCGGAAGGTAATGAACAGGCAGATAGACTAACTGTTTTCACTTCTATTGCAGGCAAGCAGATTATGACAAAGCTAATATGGTGGAGGATCTTTGGGATCAAATGGAAAGTGCAACAAAATAAAGGACACACAACACATGAGGTTAATTCAGCAGGGGTGAGCACAGCATAAAGGAAAATGCAGGCATACATTCAATCAGGCTGCCATTGGTACCAGCAGCATGGGAACTCTTCGTTGGCTACTGAAGGAGGAGATGGAGCACATGTTAGAATATTCCTAGTGCAATGATGTTGATTCTTGATTTTATTTTCATATTCATTTTACATCTTGATAAACAGCTGAATAAAGAAACAATCAGTAATAGTAACTTGACTGACTGACCTTGAACAGCTTACTGTTGAAATAGACTTGGCACTCATACTGCTGGTTGTGGATTTCAGGCTGTCAAATCGCTTCATATTCCCCAATTTTTTGTTCATCTTCTCTAATTGGTCAATGCGCACTTCAAGGTTATCCGTCAACTTGCAAAGTTCTTTAACTGCCCCAACATTCTCCATGAAAATACGATCCTAAGAATGATGTGAAATAAAAGTGAAGACAAACCAACAGTTTTCATTAAAATACAATCCAAGAATAATATGAAATAAAAGTGAAGACAAATCATTCATTATGAAAATATGACCCCAGGAACAATTAAAATAAAAGTGAAGACAAACCAACATTCAACAAGAAAATATTATTCTAAGAACAATCTGAAATACAAGTGAAAACTAACTAACATTCTCCATGAAAATATAAACTTACTTTATTAACAACCAAGAAATTCTCAATGGTCTCCCCACTGGACAACACAACATCTCCAGTCACTTGTACAGCATCAGGGAGGACATCTAAAATCTCCTGAGCCAGCACTCCTGAAGATAACAGCAAGCAGGATATATTATAAGAAATTCAACAAAACTTATATAACGCTGTTATATAACATTCTGAGGTGCATGTCTATCCACTCAGAAACTCTTAGTATACTTTAAGTTAGTTGTGTATCCTTTACAGGATGTTGCAGTCAATCCTAGCATTTCTGGCTGTTTGTGATCTCTGGGCAAGTTTACGTTCAGTAGTTTGCCATTGCTTTCTGAACAACTGGCACTAATACTATTTTCTAAACATAATGCAGCAACCAGATGAGACATCCCAGAGTGCATTTATTAAGGTTTTGAAAAATCAACAAAAATAACCTACATTTTACAGTTGCAGTTCAGTGTGTTAAAACTTCAATTATATTAGTTAGTTAGTTAGTTAGTTAGTCGCAGTTTCAACTTCACAGCAACGGGTCGTCCCCATTATGCTCCGTTCCTGTGCCAGTGAATATCACACAAAACGCTCTCCACTGCCCAAAGTGAAAAGTGGAAAAGACAGGAGTCTCGACAAACAACAGCCCGCACAGATACACTGTGCATAATGACGCGGCCAGAATGTCAACACACCAGTCCCCCACGAAACACCCAATTCATCTCTGCAGTCATTTTCCTATCTGGATGTTTCCTAGATGTTCACCCACACAGTCCACGAAAATACAGTTCATCACTGACGGCAGTGGCAGTCAACCAGATTATGTATGGTATAATAAAGAATTTAAGTAGCATTATTGTTTTTGTTACCAACATTCACCTCTCTTCTCCTCTCCCTGGATTGGAAGGTGGGGGGATAGAAGAGGAGGAGTCTCAGTGGTGCAGTGGTCAAACCCCTTGCCTCACACTGGGAGTCGTTTTTGGACTTAATATTTAGTTAACAAGTAATATTTTTGGAGATCCTTGCGACTTGTTGCTGGAGCTACAGAGTTTGTGATTTGTGCCACAGTGTTGGCAAGCTGTTCTGCAGAAATAAGACCATGAGATGCAATTAAGTAGATCAAACTCTTGCCTTGTCTTTCTCCCTTGTAGCTACTGCTTCCATTTTGTTGAATTGTGATATTTTATCATTCCATTTTAATTTCTAAAAAAGTCGCTTAAAAGTCGACAGGGTCGACTTCATTGCACCGGGTTTTATCCCATATGGCTCGGTCTCTTACCGCAGCGCGGAAAGCGTCACACAAAGCACGAACTCCGTAGCTCTAGCGACGACCCATAGGAGCCTCCGAAAAATTTAACTCATGAACCGAAGGACTCGGCCCGGAATCAAACCCACAACCTTCGGAGCCCGAGTTAAACAGCTTGACCACTTCGCCACGTAGTCTCCATTTTACTTTCCATTCCATTTTAATGTTTCAACAAAAGGAATATTTTGGAAACAGAAAAGAACAAATACATCCATATGACAAGATCTGAATATTAAAGAAGGTTGGCTACTAAAGACAATAAAACAAAGAAAATTGAAATATTTTGGTCACTTAAAACATCATGAAAGTTTCAAAACAATCAGGGAGGGTTATATGCCCTGGAAGAGAGGAAGAGGAAGGTCAAAGAGAAGATGGGTGCAGGATGTGGCAGATGATCTATAGATTTGTATGTCAGATGCGTGAGATCTTGATTATGACTGAGAAGTTTTCTAGAAGGTTGTTATGGGAGCAAGGTTCTGCAAAGAACATGCTACTGAATGAATAAATGAACAAAAAGGTATTGTTACACATTTTGAGCATTGACATCTGTCTCACCAGTCTCATAAACCTGGATTCTTACCCGTATCTTCTCTACTATCCAGTGGAATTCCTGCGTGCTCAGCATAGTCCTCCTTGTATTTGTATTTGTAAATACGAAGTTTAGACACATTTTCAAGCTGGCCTTTAGGATCAATCTGATACAAACAGTATAATGAAAGACAGTAATAAAACTGTGAAAGTTACTAGTACTAACACTGAAAGATACTGAATACAGCAGTATCTGGTGATGACTAATCAAAGACTAATTAAAGAAGATTTGGTAATAGTAATAGTTAAAGAAAGTGATCCAGCAGAAATATAAAACTACAAATATTTTAACTAGTTGCAACCCACAGAACAAACATTATTTTCTGAATAAATAGACAAGATTAAACAAGTAAAAATAGCAAACAACAGAAAAAAATTAATTAAATCATTCAATGGAAATAAGTTTTAAACTGTTACAAGAAATAATAGAATACTGTAATAATTATGCAAGCAGATAGATTTCAACATCTATATAAAGTAGACGTATGTAATAATAAAGAATGAAAAGTTGAATGGAACATTCAAAAGTTAATAGACTGCAAACAAGAATTCTTAAAAAACCAAACACACAGATATCAATTGCTGGGAACCCTAAAGCCACTGAAATAGCACGAGAAAGAAATCCTTAAATATTTATCAGTACTCTACTTCTATGAGTGCTGAACAATAATTGTGACTTTGTTTTAAAGGTACTGAGTTCCACTGTTGAAAATATATAAATATAAATTGCAGTAGGTAATTTTAAAAGATTATGTAAGAAAAACAGGTATCATATGTTCTAAAACTTGAAAACTGAATTTGTGGTTACAAGCTTGCACAAGCAAAGAAAGAAAGAAACAAGGATGGATGGACAGACAGAATGAACAAACAAAGAAGCAAATTTTATTTTCAAAAGGTCACAAATTGGGTATGCAGGCTCGTTTTACATTTGGCCTTTCCAATCACTCATCTTTCGTACATAAATTTATACTGTGTATGTTACATTTGCCGGTCTCCCTGGTCTATGCATTACACGACTTTCTCCGTAATCCCGTATACTCTTGTGGGTAATGTGACGTGCGTGAGAATTGGTAGTGGTTCTCTCCGTGTTGGTAACTTATGGGGTATGTGAGCCAAACGCTCAGAAAGCAATGGCATTCTACTGAGCGTAATCTTGCCAAGAAATCAACAATCAACTGAAAGAGCATTAAAATACAGTCATTGTAGATTACATTATAATAACCCTCTCTCTTAAGTAGCAAGTCTTTTGAGGGTGTCAATCTCATCATTGTGTGTCATAAAACTATCTCTGGCCATTTCTCCCAGCTCATATACTCTCATACCCAAGATGTCTGCAATGAACTGTGTCCATCTGTGTGTTGGCCAACCCCTGCCTCTTCTCTCAGGAACCATGCCTTCCATCACTGTCCTGTCCAAGCCACTTCTCCCAGAAACCATACCTTCCATCACTGTCCTGTCCAAGCCACTTCTCCCAGGAACCATGCCTTCCATTACTGTCCTGTCCAAGCCACTTCTCCCAGAAACCATGCCTTCCATCACTGTCCTGTCCAACCCACCTCTCCCAGGAACCATGCCTTCCATCACTGTCCTGTCCAAGCCACTTCTCCCAGAAACCATACCTTCCATTACTGTCCTGTCCAAGCCACTTCTCCCAGAAACCATGCCTTCCATCACTGTCCTGTCCAAGCCACCTCTCCCAGGAACCATGCCTTCCTCACTGTCCTGTCCAAGCCACTTCTCCCAGGAACCATGCCTTCCATCACTGTCCTGTCCAAGCCACTTCTCCCAGGAACCATACCTTCCATCACTGTCCTGTCCAAGCCACTTCTCCCAGGAACCATGCCTTCCATCACTGTCCTGTCCAAGCCTCTTCTCCCAGGAACCATGCCTTCCATCACTGTCCTGTCCAAGCTACTTCTCCCAGGAACCATACCTTCCATCACTGGCCTGTCCAAGCCACTTCTCCCAGGAACCATGCCTTCCATTACTGTCCTGTCCAAGCCACTTCTCCCAGAAACCATGCCTTCCATCACTGTCCTGTTCAACCCACCTCTCCCAGGAACCATGCCTTCCATCACTGTCCTGTCCAAGCCACTTCTCCCAGAAACCATACCTTCCATTACTGTCCTGTCCAAGCCACTTCTCCCAGAAACCATGCCTTCCATCACTGTCCTGTCCAAGCCACCTCTCCCAGGAACCATGCCTTCCTCACTGTCCTGTCCAAGCCACTTCTCCCAGGAACCATGCCTTCCATCACTGTCCTGTCCAAGCCACTTCTCCCAGGAACCATACCTTCCATCACTGTCCTGTCCAAGCCACTTCTCCCAGGAACCATGCCTTCCATCACTGTCCTGTCCAAGCCTCTTCTCCCAGGAACCATGCCTTCCATCACTGTCCTGTCCAAGCTACTTCTCCCAGGAACCATACCTTCCATCACTGGCCTGTCCAAGCCACTTCTCCCAGGAACCATGCCTTCCATCACTGTCCTGTCCAAGCCACTTCTCCCAGGAACCATGCCTTCCATCACTGTCCTGTCCAAGCCTCTTCTCCCAGGAACCATGCCTTCCATCACTGTCCTGTCCAAGCTACTTCTCCCAGGAACCATACCTTCCATCACTGGCCTGTCCAAGCCACTTCTCCCAGGAACCATACCTTCCATCACTGTCCTGTCCAAGCCACTTCTCCCAGGAACCATGCCTTCCATCACTGTCCTGTCCAAGCCTCTTCTCCCAGGAACCATGCCTTCCATCACTGTCCTGTCCAAGCTACTTCTCCCAGGAACCATACCTTCCATCACAGGCCTGTCCAAGCTACTTCTCCCAGGAACCATACCTTCCATCACTGGCCTGTCCAAGCCACTTCTCCCAGGAACCATGCCTTCCATCACTGTCCTGTCCAAGCCACTTCTCCCAGGAACCATACCTTCCATCACTGGCCTGTCCAAGCCACTTCTCCCAGGAACCATACCTTCCATCACTGTCCTGTCCAAGCCTCTTCTCCCAGGAACCATGCCTTCCATCACTGTCCTGTCCAAGCTACTTCTCCCAGGAACCATACCTTCCATCACTGGCCTGTCCAAGCCACTTCTCCCAGAAACCATGCCTTCCATCACTGTCCTGTTCAAGCCACTTCTCCCAGGAACCATACCTTCCATCACTGTCCTGTCCAAGCCACTTCTCCCAGGAACCATGCCTTCCATCACTGGCCTGTCCAAGCCACTTCTCTCAGGAACCATGCCTTCCATCACTGTCCTGTCCAAGCCACTTCTCCCAGGAACCATACCTTCCATCACTGGCCTGTCCAAGCCACTTCTCCCAGAAACCATGCCTTCCATCACTGTCCTGTCCAAGCCACTTCTCCCAGGAACCATACCTCCCATCACTGTCCTGTCCAAGCCACTTCTCCCAGGAACCATACCTTCCATCACTGGCCTGTCCAAGCCACTTCTCCCAGAAACCATGCCTTCCATCACTGTCCTGTCCAAGCCACTGTCAAGTTTAATATGGCCAAAGTATTTCAGTTTGTGAGACATGGTGCTGTTTATGAGCCAGTTGTTTTTTATGTTCTTTTTTTTTTAAAGTTGCGTATCCCTTACGGGACGTTGCAGTCAACACCAGCATTTTTCAGCTGTTGTTGATGTACTAGGCAAGTGATTCAGTAGTTTGCCATTGTTTTCTGAACGACCGGCTCGCATACCAGCACGTTATAACACAGCGCAACACGGTCTGCTGCACAAATCGGTCACAGATGAGCTTCGAACGCCTGGTACCCGACTCATGAACCGTGTTCGCAAGCCTTTAGCCACGGAGCCGGCTTAGCTACAGAGCCGGCTATGTTTTTATATTCAGGTCTCGTAAAATTTCAACATTTTCCTTCTTGGCTCATGATATTCTAAGAAATTTTCTGTAACATTTGAGCTCAATGGCCCCAAATTTCTTCTTTAGTGACTGCGAAATAGTCCATGACTTACATCCATATGCTGCCGCTGGGAAGATGCATGGCCTCAAGAATGTGACTTGAACTTGTCTGCTGGTGTGATTTTATAGATCCTGAATACTGTTTCATCTCTGTAGTTCTATGGCCAGCCTGCATCTAGTGTCTGTTGAATGGTCCCCATTTTTGTTGATTTTAGAGCCAAGATATTCTGTCTGTGCCATTTTTAATTTCCTCACTGTTGATTGTGACATTTCGTTGGTACATAGTTTTGTCCATAGACATTATTTTTTGAATTGTTTAAGTTCAGAAAAAGATTTTGATTTTCCCGAAAGATAGGATAAGTTATTAAATCCTTTAGCACTATTTGAGAAGAGGACTGTGTCATCTGCATATCCATGTTCTGGTATAAATTTCTACCAATAATGAATAGATCAAAATTGTCTCTGGTCTTGCCAATTTTTTATGTTTCTCATTTCATATTCTGCAGAAGAGGTATGGAGAGAGAATGCAGCTGTTTCGTACTCCCTTTTGCACCTGAAACCATTTTTATGTTTCATCACCTACTCTGACAGCTACTTGTTAATCATGATACAATAATTCAGTTATGTGGGTGAAATGTGCTAGAAATCTCAAATCACTCAAGATGTTCCACAAATTCTGATGTTAAACAGAGTCAAAGACCTTGGTGTAGTTTATGAAGCAAGTATAAAGATCTACATAATACTTATTTCTCAAAGATAACTCTCATGTTGAAGATATGGTCTTGGTTCGTCTTCCCAGTCCAGTGGTTATAATAACTAACTTCCTTAATATATTTGGTTCTTTAGGAATTCAGCTCTCTCTTTCTCGCATTCATACACATATATAAATAATACATACTTATCTCCTGTATAACTTGTTTTGCTCTCTCTCTCTCTCTCTCTCTCTCTCTCTCTCTCTCTCTCTCTCTCTCTCTCTCTCTCTCATACACACATATAAATAAAACATGCATACCTCCTATATATTCTGTTCTGTTCTCCCTCTAAATACAACATACATATATATATATATATATATATATATATATATATATATATATATATCTTATATATAAAAAAGACTTGTGCGTATGTATCTCTGTATGTATGTATGTATGTCCTTTATGCGCTCGCGAACGGCCCATCCGATTGAGATGAAATTTTCTACACGCCTTCCTTTCATTCCAGAGCAGCCAACTGTCGTATTTTTTTTTTCTTCTTCCTCCTCCTCCCTCCTCCCTCCTCCCCCTCCCAAAATACGTACGTCCAGGAAATGGTCTTCTACATAGACACTTCTCTCTGAGGTCCGCGATAACATATTAACCTGGTGGGATGGCAATCAATCATCCTACTACCTCCTCCCTCCTCCTCCCTTCTCCTCCTCCTCCTCTCCCCTCCTACCTCCTACCCTCT